>JAHWXV010318299.1:0-14626 GCA_024586415.1 Phrixothrix hirtus
AAATTACTGCAATGAGTCATTTGCGGATTACATCATCTATTTTATTATAAAGAAAACATTCTAGATGAATCTAGAATTTTCCATTTACTGTTTCTAATTTTTGTTACATTATCATAATGAAATGAACCAACAACATTTTGAAGAATTGTTTCGATTTGTTCTAAGTGTAATACCAACAAAGCTGGTAATAGTCATTGATCAAGCTTTTTATCACGCAGTGCTAGATTATAATTTTCGAAATCCAACTGTTGCCTGGACTAAGGGGCAAATTATTGAATGGGTGACCAAACGACGGGTGATAGTACCAGATGGAATTAATAATTTTCACGAATTGACTAAAACTCAACTTTTGGAATTACCTCGTCCATACTATTTAGAAAATAAATATTTACTGGAACAAATAACGAGGGAATTAAGAGGTGATGATGTTAAACTTCCGTGGTTGCCGGTTGCTCATTGTAAATTTAATGCTATAGAACTAATTTGGGCATACGTTAAAAACAAGGCAGCAAAACCAAATACCACAATTAAAATTAACGATATCTTGACGTTATGCTTTGAAACTATGCAAAATATTCCTAATTTTGTTTGGATTAATTGTGTAGAGCATGCAAAGAAGGTGGAAGAAAAATACAGATAAAAAGAACATCTCGTGGATTTAGCCATAGAACCATTAATTATTCATATAGATAGTGAATATTCGGATATAGCCGATGATGATATTATCGAAGATGTTGATAATATTGAAGATGATGGGGATAAGAATATGTTAAAACGATTCTAATGTAACCATACATTATGTTAGGTACACCTATTTTCAGCAGAGTTGATAGTGACAATAATTTTATAGTCAATAATTTAGTATACCAAAAAGAGATAGATAACTATTTGGATGTCGGTTGTTGATTCAAAAATTGTTGCGTCATTTTTAACACTTCTGAAAATGGTTATGGGTATTTAAAAATGTTATAAGACGTAATAGTATAACGTGAATTGATGAACTTTGTTTAACCGTTTATTTTTAAAATTAAATTACTTAAGTGAATGTGAAGATAATTTCACTTGAAAACAATGGATCGTGAAAAATTTGTCTTTTGAATGTTAAATACATACAGTATATGACAACATTCTGCTGTGTCATACTGACTACATTTTAAGAATAAATAATATGTATGTTGTACATCTTACTTTGCAACATAAAATCAAGCACATATTTCATAATAATTTTATATTTCAATAAATTCTCTTATCATTAAATAAAATTTTCTCCCAATTTTGTCGTTTCTTAAAGTATTTTAGGTAGTACGATATAATATGCCGCTTCTCTTGAACATAACACTGTTATACCTTCTAAAGCGTAACACCTCACCGCGCTGTAGTATTACGACGCTCTTTTGTTAAAAACTTTAAACATTTTTTATAAGTTTTTCTTTTAAGGTTTCATAAATGTCTTTACATAATTGTTAAATAATTAACAAGTACTATCACTTAATACCAACAATTCGTCGCTATGTTGGCTAGAATGGTAAAACGCAACAATTACGTTTTTATCTTATAAAAGTAACACTAACAAAGATATCAAATTATAAAACTTAGTTTAGATTTAATATGCTTTTATGTATCTATGGTTAAAATTTGAATGAATTTTGTATAATGCTTTTCGAGTAATTAATTGATAAAATGTTAGAATTTTTTAAAATCACTGAAAAACACACTTTTTATGACATTCTCTTTAATTGTTAAATTTAAGTATCTCATAGAAAATAAAATTCTCTATCTAACTCAGTTTATTTTATTTAATTTTATTTAGTAGTTCCTTTTCTGTTCGTTCTTAAAGAGAGGGATCAATTCATTTGCATCCGATAGTAGGTATATTCATGGGATAATTGGTTGTTGGTTAAGGTCGGACGTTTACTGAATAAACGACAGTGTTATTTAACTATCCACCTGATACCAAACCTGTAAGTAGTCAAAATTACGGTTTCACTATTTTTATTTCGACAGTACCGATAGAGCAAGGACAAATTTCTCCACCAGTATCGCAAGGGGAAAATAAATACTTACGAAAGATAACGGTAAACGGCTATTATGCTTTGCTTTGATTTACAATGTCGTATATATAAATGTTACATTAAGGGTTTCGCTTAATAAAACTGCCGCTCTTGAAATAAAAGATTTAATAATTATATAAAAACAACATATTAACACCAGCACATTCTAAATTATATAAAGGTAACAAGTATTAAATTAGGAACTTAAAGAACGGCTAAATCTAAATGTAACTTGTTTGGCGGGCAAGTTAAATAATTAGCTACTACGCTAACAGGTGGTCGTAGGCGAGCGAGTGCTGGAGAAGTTTAACATTGCCTCAGTTTTTATCGTAACGCCGTCACCACTTGACGACGTTTGCATATGTCGCGAATAGTTTTATGGACAAACGAATTGGTTGGAATACCAAAATATCGTAACAATGTATTTAAACAATCCTAATGTAAAATTTACTATAATAAAATTGTGTTTTGTTACAAAACTGTCTAACTAAACATTTAGTCTAGTTTAGCCCCTCCCCTATTCCTTTTTAGAATACTATGGGCCCATATTATGAAATAGAAACTCGCAGAAAAGGTAACTCAGTTGCAAATCAATACTTTTATACATTAAGACCATCTTTTGCTGTGTGAATTTGTAAAGTTAGTATTAGCTTGTGAAGGCTATCTTAAAAGTATCAAAATGAGTATACAATTCAAACAATAATATGCGTAGAGCCTTACGACATGAATAATAATAATTTCCGATCGAACGAAAGGATAAAGTTGCCATAGATAATAAACATGACAAGATCTATTATACTGCCTTGTGATATTCCAGATAGAAACATGTTCGGTTGGACTATATTGTAGTCAGAAAGTCCTTAACAACAATTTTTTTGATAAGACAGTACGAGTGAGATGTTTACTTTAGACAATACACAATCCTTTTCAAAAATCTGTAAAGCAACCATCCTTTTTATAGCTGAAACAGCACAACGACTTATTTGATAAAAAGTCGCTCTACCAAATTCTATGCACATTTAATAAAAATTGATCCCCAGTCCAAGGCAACTGGGTGCGAATCCTGACTGATTTAATTACAGTGACTTTTCCCAATCTCAGGGAAGGGGAAAACAGGACGATGCTTAGATAGTTCATTGAAACATTTACACCCCTAAATTCTATTAATTACAATGTGCAGCAATTATTCAACCAGAAATTAACTACAATTAACTAAATTCATAACACAGTATTAACTGGTATCGATAATTTCCTGCAAAGCTGCCTACTCAAGAATTCAGATGGCACCTTGTTTTTGAAGCATTAAACGGTTTATTAATTAATAATTTATCTCACTCATTATGAAGACAGCACTTTGAAGGCATTTGTTTGTTCCAATTTGAATGTTTATTAATTTATTTGCTATTAAAAAGATTTGTTTATATGAACACTATTACTCCATATTATTGAGATTTCTTGAATAAATTTGATTTACTCGTATTTTGTTATATAAAGGAAAGCATTATAATTTTATTAATAAGCTTATTTGATATTTTCCAAATTTTTGAAGATATTAAATGAAGAAATGAATATATTCGGAATGTTGTTGTAAGAACCATATTTGGAAATTAAGATTAAATAGTTAACCTTCCTGAGGTCGGGCGGGGAAATTTTGTACCCCACGGACACATTTCTTTATATATTTTCGGTTACATTTTCTTCTCGGGAATTTCCTTTATTGTAGCTGTTAGTAATCCTGTTTGTAAAATATTTATAAAATTCGCGTATGATTTTATAAACAATATTTCATATAAAGCTACGAAATATGACATGGGGTACAAATTCACCCTACCTGGACTGTCAAGCGTACTTTATTTTATTGAAGTCAAAACCCGCTAAAATTGTTCTTTTATCGTGTCGCTATTCATCGTGCGGATACTTGAGATTGGCGGCAGTTTGGCCTAAACCTTTTAGCAGATGCTGTGTGCCGTGTTATAATGTTCCTTCGCGTGTGTAATGAGAACCACTTGACGGATGCTGAGATGTTAGCTTTCTTGAGATGGAAAATAACGATCCGAGAAATATGGACGAAAAATTATCAGAAGTGGAGCTAAGTGACATTGCATAAGGCTATGTATCAGACAATGATACTAATGGCGATGTAATAGTAAGCGATGTAGGAGAAAACGGCAATGATGACATTCGGGGGTTTTTCGCCCAACAACCACAATGCTATACTAAGGATGCAAGTTTTCAATGGTATAAAATCCCCTTATATAACATACGAGGACGTTACAAGGCAAATACACCTCCTGGCCTCACCCGATACAGTGCCGAGTTATCAAGCATTTCTGAAGCACTTCTCTTACTTATAACGCCAGACATAGTTGAAACAGTGGAACTAACCGTGAAGCGGACGATTCTATAGTGAAGTGGAACGACGCTCAATCAAATGAAAAGAATTATTTTGAGCTAACAAATGCAACAAAAATAGAAGTATATCTTAGTCTTCTTTTAATACGTGGTGCACTACAAGCGAATAAATAACTTGTTGAAATGTTATAGACATCAGATAGCAGTTTTTATCATCCAATGATTCCAACCCATATGTCAACACATCGATATAAGACTCTAAAACGTTTCTTTCGTGTCGACGATTTAACAACAAGAGAATGGAGAAGAAAAACAAATAAATTGGCCCCTATTAAAGAACTATTCGATCTATTCGTATCAAACTGTAAAATATCTTATAATCCAAATACACATCTGTGTGTAGACGAGCAGCTTGTCAGGTTCCGCGGGCGGTATAACTTCCCTGTTTGAAAATTTGGGCCTTGTGGGAAAATAATTCCCTTATCAATTCAAACTCTTGCTTTAATTCCACTTCTTTAACATTAGCGGTTATTAAGTGATATAATAACGATAGTACCGTATTATCTAAATACGTAGGAAGTCAAAAAGTATATCTCCGAATCGCGTCAAACATGTCGACATTATTAATACTAACTTATTTGGCTTTTTTGATTCCTGGCGAACTCTGATTACCGCTTTAGGTAAAGCTATTTATCATTTTATGTACAGGGCAGCTCATTAATTCTGCACCTACGGCTAGAATCAGTGACGCCTTCAATGCTCGAATTAGACTTACCCTATATGATATTTGAACATTATTTCTTGCCGACCCACGCCCGTCATCAATATTAGCAAACTTAGCAGCTTGCCGATACAACTGATTCTATATTTTCCGTGTCATAGTGACATTTTGATTTGTGACCAGAGAGATACTGCTTCTTAATTATTCGTGCACTCTTTTTGTCATTCTATATGTAGAATTTTTTACGGACTCCTGAATTCCTGTTGAGAAAAATCACGCTAATGCGCGTTGTAATATCATTTGAAAAGGTAATGTTATAATAAATGTACAAATTAAAAGTGAATATATAATTGGAAGTACTAAAGTAAAACCACAACTATTATATTTGTTTAGTTTTTTGGTATCGTACCTACTTAAGATTAATCACATATAATAAACCAAGAAACATGGTAAGTCACAACTATTTATCAGTCAGTAGTTGAGAACATCTAATAACTTAAAACTGACGAAGATAATACAAGGCTTCAAACATTTTTAATATATTTAGAATAGTATGCACAAGGTTTAAAACAGGCGATAAAATTTAAAAAAGAAACTGTGTAAGATTTCAATTACGGAAGCATAAGTGCTTGTTTTGTATCTATTGTCTGTTTTCAAATTGTTAATTTTGTTTCAATCGTCAAATAAAGTTGTTATTTTTTCACCGTGTTTAGTTCGTAAAGTTGGTCGCCTTGTTACTAGTGTAATAATGTATTTATTGTTATGCAACACTTTTAATCCTAGGAGAAGAGGCGGCTAGATCTAATCCTGTAAGTAAAAGTAAGGTATATATCTCAATAATTTCTTTTTGGCAGTCAAGAAATAAACAAATAAAAAAACAGATACATTTACGTAAATACGTCAGTCAAGGTTATTGCTGATTAAAATTTTTAACCAACTTATTTAAGTAATTTGCAATAGCTATTGATTTCAGTTAGAGAAAACGTCGTATATGTTGTTTGGACTAAAAATGCTATTTTCGCCTCGAAATTCTTGCATTCGCTCGGTTATGTTAACGCATCGCCTCTCAAATTCAAAAGTATTTGCTCGGTGAAAATCATGGATTTTAATCTTTATAATATAATATACTGATTCATTTGTGATAAAATTTTGCAATATTTGTGTATTATAATGGTTCCTAAATAAGCGGAAGGTTTCTGAAGTGTTATATAAAATTAAAATTAGCGCATGAAACCCACATTTAGGTTGATGAATTGGTAAATGGAGGACCATCCACCAATTACTTTGACCTTGACATGTTATCAGAGCAGGGGCCTGAGTAACCTACAACAAGTTTTAGCCGTCGCTTGTGCTTCTTTAAAAAGTTATAATCATAAAAAGTGCGTGAAAAATAAAAATTTTTCAGTACTTTTTTTCATATTTTTACCTGATTTATTCATTATTTACATTTTCAGCAAGGGCATGCCCTGAGTAATCTACAATAGGTTAGGTTAGGTTAAGCTAAACGAGGTTTAGCCTAACCTAACCTAACTTGTTGGAGGTTCTGTTAGGTTAGGCTTAAACTTCTTTAGGTTAGGTTAGGTTACGCTAGGTTATCCTAAACCCTGTTTAGCCTAACCTAGGTTAGGTTAGGCTAAACAGGGTTTAGGATAACCTAGCGTAACCTGTCCGAGGTTATTTAGGGCCATGTCCTTGCGGAAAATGTAAGTAATGCATACATCAAGTAAAAATATGAATAACAGTACTGAGAGCTTTCTATGTTTCACAAACTTTCTATGATTATAACTTTTAAACGAAGGGCGAGCGACTGCTCAAGCTTATTGGAGGTTACTCATGTCCATGCCCTTGATAACACATGCAAGGTTAAAGTTAGGATAGTCACCTTTATTCAATAATCACCCATGCATTTTAATTGAATTAGTTATAAAATTAAGGTAGATGCGACATATGGTGTTCTAAAGATATTATGAATAGCGATCTATAAAAATATAATATTTGTTAATATTTTAAAAATTAAATCTGATTATCCAGTTTCGTTTGTTATTGTTATGTTACGGTGAGATAGGATGCAAATTTCGATGTATAGTAGTTTTATTGCCTACTACCGTTGCATGGATGCTTAACCTCTCGGTATACGGTAGCATAAAGAAATTTTAAGAGAGGGGCAAAATTTCATATAAGCCGATTCAATCAAATATATTAATTTTAGGGCGATTTTTGTCAATTGTCGTCAATTGTCGGCCTACCGTCTGTGATTAAAATTGCTTGACCGATTGCTCTCAAATTGCAAACTATAGAGTAGACGATATTTTAACTAGTTGAAAAACTTTTTCTGATGATCGGTGAAACGAATTGATTAGGGTAAAAGGGGGATCAAAAATATTTCAAGGTAAGATATTTTGTTTGGATTATAGGAAAGAACGTACCTGGCTGTATAGAGTGGTACAGTTGTTTTATGGATGTTTTCCAAAATGGTTGAGCTAAAATAACAGAGACTATCACTTCCTTCACGATAGCTGAAAAATAACTTTACATTTGAAGGTAACAAACACGAATCAATCACTTTCTAGTAATGGTTAGTCAAACCCATTCATTGACATAGGCCTGGAATAAAAGATTCCGAAGATAACATATAGTTCTGACTAAACTAAAAAAACTAAACTATGTGAAATAACGTATTCAACAGCGTATAGTAATAGGATTTTCAGGAAATGCCTGGAATCATTTTACTCATGATAACTCAAAAACGACTTTATGAATTTTTCTCTAATCTGGAAGATACAAATTAGGATATGATTTCTTAAACTGAAAATGGTGATAATCGGTTGAAGAGTTTGTATAGTGTGGAAATCGGAACAAAATTTTCATTTTTAATTAGTTTATATGAAAGGCCCAATACAAGCAACATATCCTTCAGCATGTCTTTCCAATATGATATATTTAAAAAAAACCATGTAACGATGAAAAAGTACCAAAGAGAGCAAATGCAACAAGGACTTCCTTGGTTTCTTAGCAACATCCCGTATTTATACGTAAGGATGGAGGTTCAGTGGTGCCTTAAGGTATTTTTGTATTACCAAATGAAATCTTCCTATTTCTTGCGTCTTGCTAGTTGGTAAATCGTAACTTTTTTCGCAATGAGAAGATTATTTTAGCACTCGAGGATAAAATGAAGACTAATTATCAAATTTTGTTTTTTAAAGAAGTATTTATTCACTAACAGTATGAATATTATCAACGTACCGCAATATATTTATTTATTATAAATTTGATTTTAATTCTGTAACTTTTTTAGATATACTAATAATTTTAGTCAAGAACGAAGCTCCAAACAAAACGAAAGTTCAGCTATGGGTTTTTTTCTTTGCCATACAAGCTGTATAAAATCTTTGCTTGATATTTGGCTCAATTAATACTTAATTCAGCTAAAAGAAAGAAATGCAATGGGAATTACTTGTGCGTGGGTAGTTAATTATAAATGAGAGCAATAATTAGGCTGTTTGCTAAATTAATATTCATTTCGAAAGCACTGCTCAAAAACTAAATACACCTTACAACTAAAGCTTCACCATGTAAGGCATTATAAGGGAATTTGCAGTTGTACTCGATAGAAATAGAGATGTCACTGGCGGATCACAACCGATTACTCGAAGTTACAGATGCAGTGTTTTCTTGATATCGAACAATTATATTGCTGTAGATTTACAAGCAACATTTTTCAGTAAATTTAAATCAAATTCTTTTAAGTGAACTTGAACAATTGTATTCTTTAATTAGGTCACTACGTGCTAACTTAAAATGAAATACCACTGTAAATTAGGAAATAGACTCTTAAATCAAAGTTCAGATATTTAGGATATTTTCAGCTGGCTGTGATGTGATGTGATCAAAAATATATCTGATGTTTGGCCTAATTATTGTATATAATTATAATACAAAATTATTATAGTTAATGTTTCCCCTAATTTGGTATATTTGATTTCTGTTTGATTAAATTATGTATAGCAGATTTACAGTTAAACTTTCTGATAGTGAGCAGTTTCGCAGTGTTTTATCATAATGTTTAAATGCATATTTGTTTGATTTAACACGTCTCTAGCGACTTACGCCAGAAATGTATGAGGGTTTAATATTTGGATTTAATTAGTAATAATTTATATTGCTTCAATTTTCCTTCGAAATACGAATTTAAACAGTGACGTTCACGAACTTGATTACATTTTCTAAATTTAGACATCCGCTAATGTTTATGTGCGTATTTGTGTTAATTTATTTCAAACAAAATTTTGCTACGTGTCGTTGTATGATAAGGAGTTCTTACAATTCCTGCTATAAAACTTTCTACTTTACAATAGGTACCTTAAAAAAGTTATTAATGCAGTTTCCTTGTAATATTATTGTATTTTGTATTTGTATTGTATTTCACTGACACAATTGCTCTAAACTGCGGGAATAGCTCTAGGTCATAGTTTATTTCTTTTTTATTTAAGTTATTTCTTCAAGTCCATTATAGTTATGCGGGTTTCAACTATTCAGTGGAATTTTCAATTGATAGAAACCTATTTCTTTTATATTCTTTTTTCAACAGAATCAATTAGCGCCCTTTCCCACTATAAAATTTGTAGTAAGAAAGGGCGACAATTTCGAAGTCACAAGCATGTTTGATATTCCAGTGACTCCGAAATTTCTTCGTGAAATTAATTATAGCGTATGCATGCGGCTGAATCTAAGATATTCAATAGTTGCTCATTACAACGATATACCCGGATTTACCGTCATAAAGCGACTAGAATCCATTATTTTATATTTATGCAGAAAAGTATAAATTAAGTAGATCAGGAATAAACAAGTTTGAAAATTATTCTCTAATAAAATGGAAAATATTAATTTAATTAGCTAGTTAATCGTTCATGGTCTAATTCAAATTGTAATTCTAACGAACGTAACGCAACGGTTAATATCAACCCGTTGTAATGTTACATCATTACATGTATATTTGTATATACATTAGTAATTTAATTGCTTTCAGTTTATTTAATTTAACAGTAAAATTTCATCATATATTCATTTATATTTGGTTGTAGTATTATTCAAAAAAGTGGCAACATTCATTTTCAAAATAATAGTGACAACGTTGTGAATTTACCAACAAGTTTGGCTAGTGCGCATATCGATATTTTGTAGAGATTTATGAACTATTTCTAGGCTTTGTCCTTTTCCGGGGCCTTTGCAATAAACATGTATTAATATTTTGTTTAATATATGATCTAATAAAATAATTTAAAATAAAAATATTGTGTAAAAATGAAATTGCTTAATGTAATATATAACCGCTTTCATTAAAATGAAAATAATTATATTGATTTAAAAATGCGAATACAACTACATAAAACGGCTGTATATAAAAATAAAACTATTACCTCTAGAGAAATTTGTAAATACGTTAAGAAAACCGCCAATAAACAAATTTCTAATAGTTTAGTCACCATAGATGAAAGTCTTCGGGATTTATTCACGTTGGCCGGGTAGCAAACCCTTATTAACCAATATATTGAAGTAATAACTACCACGGGTTAAGGAAGGAGAGGATTAAGGTATTTCTGAATGGGAACAGGTCATTTTTTCTCATAAACGAAAGTTTAACTTAGTGAGTTTTAGAGTGAGGAGTAAAAGTGTGGAAAAAAGGAGGTCCTTTTAAGAAAGAGTGCATAAAGTTCACTATGAAACGTTCTGCTTATGTTATAGGATAAAAATAATAGTATTTGAAATGTCAAATACTTTGGTTATGCCGATTGGTATATCAGTTGGAAGTAAATTAAAAAAAGGCATTAACGATCCGATTTTCAGAATGATTTTGTATCATGCCAACGGGCAGGATCTATGGACACGCCTTATGGTATTTCTTGAAAATATATTTCTATTTCGTTATAGATTCGTTATAGATTCACAATTGTAAAAGAATCCAGATAATAGCTTGCTTCCTTGTCTATAATATGGGCTACATATCCCCATAACGAAAAAAATATGAGTTATAATTAGTAAACGCTAAACGCTAAAATCCATAATAAAAAAATTAAAAGAACTTATGAAAAATATACGGAATAATAAGGTTAAAAGAAATTAATTTAAAAGTTATAAATGGGTATAGATGCATAATTTCATACAATAGACTTCTGTGTTATAATAAAGTTAGATATATAAAAAATTACATAAAATGTTCTACATAAAAAATTTTAATAGCGTTGGTTAAATTTGCGGATCTACAATTCCTTCGTCCAACAATTTAATGCTAAAAAAAACCAAGTATACAAAACATTAGAAAAAATTGTAGTGTCCCCTAATTATTAGGATTAATTAAAACTATTTTAACAGTAGAGTCTCTTTTTTTCAAACGCTTTATAAATTTAACCTTTTTTACGGTTAATTTATGTCTAAATGAACAATCTATTTGAAAATGCCCACAGGTTAGGTGAATGTGTTGTAGAATCAGATATCAATAAGTATTACAAAAAAGTTAAATGGACAAGATTTTCTGTTATTTCTATACAACTTAATTATCAAAATTTATATAAGTTGATGTATCCAAAGTAAAAGGTGAAATTATTTACTACAAAAATTAATTTTTGATTGCATTTAATTTTTAAAATTTTAAAAGGTTTTGCGTTAAGATAATGATTTAGTTTAATAAAATATAATTTTTCAACTAATTTTCCTTGATTTATAATCTTTGTATACCATTACCTTTGTTTTCATTAAACGAAGACAACATTTTTATCTTCTCTCATTCTCCGTTATTTTTATACCAATTATCGTGGTCAATTTGAAAACTGATCGAATTAAGTGAATTTTTATGGGTGCAGACTTTTTCCCCGGGTTTAATAACAGCTGTCCCAATTTCATTACTTATCTATGCTTAAAATATTAATTTTATTAATTATTAATCAAATAATTGGTTTAAACTTCTGGATAGTAAGTAGCTCATTCAGTATTGTTTTTAAAACAGTATGTTAAATATCTTGCACTATGGCATTAAACCGTTAACCTAATAAATATTTATATGTAAATATCAAAAACATTTCAAGATCTTTCATTTCTTATTTACTTTCTTAGGTTTTGTACATATAAATATTTCAGAACACGGCAAATCCATTTATTTGGAAATAATGGTCGACAAAATTTAATCTTACTTGCAAGCGTATTGATTTACCTTACGATTATCTGTGACATTTTGTACATAATGCTGGAGATTTTTCATTTGTTACAATTGCATTTTCTTAGTAGCTGAAAAACTTTTATTTATAACTTTATAAAGCAATTGAATAGAGTAGCGCATTATTTGCTTTTTGAAAGTTGGCGACTGGGCACAATATCTCGAACTCATATGTTACGAGCTGTATTTATTGAGTAATTTTATCATTCTATAAGTAGAAAAGAAGCATTAAATTGAAATTTTGAGAATCTTATTGGATATTTCAGTAACTTTAAAGCGGCTACTTTTTCTTGATGTGGACGTTGTACTTCAACCTTGCTATATTTATATATACCTTCAATATAAAATTTAAAAAAATGTGGTGTGAGACAACACACGCCTTCCTCCTACGAATATAGATAGATATGCAAATATTGTTCACAAATGATTAAAATATTATTTACGTTTATTTTAAGAATGATAACTGTTACGGCCACACATCCAAATTACTGTACACGCAAAACCTCGCTTAACTCCAGACATTTTCTTTAATAACTTGTTTAACGCACTTTTTCAGAGAAACTGCCAGGTTCACATAAAATAACAACAAAGACATAAGAACTTTAGCAAGTTTTACAAAAATTGTTATAGTTCTTTTCGAGAAAATCGCAATAGAGTTAAACTCACAAGATTAAAGTGGCACTTTCGATCATTCAATTTTAACCAAATTTCTGAAGCGTCATGTACATTGTGGTCCATTTTCGATGAGATAACTAGACAACTTTCTTGTTATTATAGATAGAAAAAAATTAATATACAAGTCCTGATTTATTCTTTTGACGGTTAGTTCATTGCCGTCAACAGATTTGAATTATCTCTTACCGTTTTGAAATAAGAGAGCAACAGTTGAAAAATGGCGATTTTGAAATTGGTAGAAATTTTTATTATTTATAAAGATATTAAAATTTGGTAAAAACATTCTTAAGGCACTTTTTAAGAAATATTCAATAATCAAAATTATATTTTCTTATAATTAAAAACGAACGAGTTACAGGTCAAAATTGAATTTTTTTAAATACAAATCATAGTTGGCTATGCTTTCATTTAATTGCATATTTTTTCTGCTTTTCAAAAATATATAGTTTTCCATGCTTATTTCTGATAATAAATTTATTTATATCTGATGACGGGATCAACAAGACCCCGAAACATATAATATTGAACAATTTTACAACTACGAAGGAATGGACATGTCCAGTCCCTCGACTTAATTGTTATATGTTTTAAATTACTTCATTCATTAAACATTTTTTACACAGTACAATTATAAAAGTTATCGTTGCATTTCCAACATACTAAATTATTTAATTATCATCTCTAAATGTCACAATCCTTTTACATATAGAGATTTTAATTAATTCTTGACTATTAAAAATTAAAACTCATCTATATATGATGATGGGGTCAACAAGGCCCCGAAACATTTAATATTTCCAAATAAAAACTAATTGAACAGCTCTACAACTACAATTTATTGAGAATTAAAGGCTTCGGGCAACAACCAATCTATTACCTTTATTAATCATTCTCAATTTAGAGCAAGGATGCATACCAATTAGCCTTTTTAGGTAAAAAAAAAGTAAAAATTAAATTACCATTCCACTATTCTTCTCTCTAATGTTGTAATTCTAGATATACACTGCCCAGTAATAGTAATAAAAGAATGTCTATTTAACATAAGGGATTGTAAAAGGTTTCTAAATCTGAAAAGAATTTCTTTAATCCTATTATATTAAATAAATTGCTTTCTATTAATATTACTGCTAAATTTATATCTATATTTTGAAGAAAATTATTATACTAAGAAACTATTTTTAGACTACCGCTATTAAAAAGACTAAAAATTGTATTAATGGTAAAACTGATTATTCTTTTATTAGTGATATTAATGCTAATATTTTTTAATTTATCAATGTCATTATATTTAAAGCAATTTTTTATTACTTTAGTAAAGATTTGCCATTTCATACCGACTAATTATTAGTGTTCTTTAATAATTCAGTTAATGTATCATAAGATGCCATTAATTTATTAATTTCTATTACATAAGCTCAATTCAGTTTTTCAATATTCTACGTATGTACTCAATATATTATAAGACTATGATGCAGAAAAACTTATTTCCTGTAATATAATAAAACAAAAATTAGGTTCCGATACACACACACACACACACACACACACACACACACACACACACACACACACACACACACACACACACACACACACACACACACACACACACACACA
>JAHWXV010318477.1:0-13154 GCA_024586415.1 Phrixothrix hirtus
TCAACAAACGCAATCATGTTCCTATCAAAACACAAAAAATTTGAACGTCACATTTCTGTTCGGAATTTTAACGGTGTAGATTTATATAAAATGTGTCACTATTATTATTTAATTTTGATATAGGTGAATCAAATGTAATGTGTAATTTTATTATATTAATATAAAACTGCCGTTTGGTTTAAAACTTGTGCATGCGCTTCGTCAAGGATGTGTAACACATTAAAAATAACCAGCGAGAGCCTGATAAAAAACTGAATTGATGTGTTTGTTTACATTGAAGCTGAGAAAGTATCTGTATTTATAACCTCTTCTCCATCCGCATTATTCAACTGCATAAGTGGTCAGTTATTTCTTTCTGAATATTTTGCCCACGGCAATCATTTTATTTGAAAACACGTCAAATTTCATGTTATTTAAGGGAAATCTAAATTTTACCATTGTTATTGTATGGTTAGTTAAACAAAACAATCACAAAAATGAAAGTTACAACTTTTGTTTTCATATGGAACAATAACATTTACTTCGGATAACAGTAACAATATTTTTCAAACACCCATATATTCAATACATAAAATATTAATGCGGTAAAATGTTTATATTTCTTTTTTAAGAAGGTTTGATTACAGCAACTACAAATACAAGAAGTGATATCTGAGATATTTTTTTTGTTTACCGTTGAATTCCAGGAACTCAGTTTACACGCGATGAGTACAGGTCTCAAATAATTTAAACAAAAGGCCAAAATTGTATCTGATTTCTTTAATTTACTATCAAGACTCATTAGCAAATAGTGTAGTTACAAACTGTAATAATATAAACACACAGTAAGGACGCCATTGTTGCTTTTCATAAACCAAAGTGTAAAATGACTTGAAATAATCCCCTAGGTATAACAAATACCAAGTATCCACCACACGCTGACAATTTATAATAAATAGTAGACGGAAATTCTTTACATAATATGGTGATATCACAGGCTACTAAGTGATAATTTAATTCATGGCATAATTAAACAAATAAAATAATTTATTAGATTCTGAAAAAATGATTATCCCGCAATCTAATAAATGCCTCCTATATTCTAATCTTAAAATGACCTATAACATTCTGGGTACTTATAAAATCGATAACGAAATACAATTCACTATGAAAGTTTGTCCGAATACTATCCAACCTATGTTTATAATTTCGCACCAAGGTTCCCGAACGCCACCTGTGAATTTGTAGCTTCGTCGATTAAACCTTATGAAGTTCCCGTGCTAGTTACTAAACCGGATACTCTCTAATACGTGAACAATCCGTGTTTATCTACAGTGAAGTTTGTTGTCAGTGATAATGATGTAAAGAATTTAATAATGAATTCACATCCAATTTTGTTTCAAACTTGAAAAATTATTTGCAGAAGCGATTAAAATGATGAAAAAGACTTTTGCAACACGCAGATCATAGAGTGGTACCAGCGATTCAATAATCTGTTAACAGCGATCCTCGTTGTGTCCAACCTTCGAGCACAAAAGATCGAATGCAGCCCACTTGCGATTGAGAATGATCATTTCACTGCCAGCGAGGTGGAAGGTGAACTTAGTACCCCAAAAGGTATAGTTTGGGAAATTTTAACTGAAAATTTAGGAATGGTTCATGTTGCTGCAAAATTCGTTCCAAAGTTGCTGAAAATTGCTCGTGATAATTTGAAAATGGTAAACAATGATGAAAATGTGCTCATAAAGATCATCACTGGTAATAAATTGCAGGTTACGGGTACCATCGATAGACAAAATACTAGTCATCTCGGTGGAATATTCCATCTGACCCACGACCTAAGAAAACACGGCAAAGTCGGAGCAATGTCAAGTCAGTGTTGATTTTTTTTTTATTATGAAGGTGTTATTCATCATAACTTTGTTACACCGGGATAGACAATCAGTAAATAATTCTATCTTGAAATGTTGAAAAGATTTTGTCATGCAGTGAGAAGAAAACGGCCATGTTTTTGGACTAGCGTGGACTGACTTCTTCATCACAATAATGCCCCAGCTTATTCGTCGCACCTCGTGCAAACATTTTTAGCAAAACACTGCATAATGTAGCTTCAACAACCTCCATACAGTTCAAACATTGCTCCCTATGACTTTTGGCTTTTTCCAACATTAAAGTTTTCACTCAAAAGGAAGCATTTGATGTCAACACAATTCAAGCAAATGCGTCATGTGTATTCAAAGCTATCCTAAAACCTGGTTTTCCGACATGTTTCAAGAAATGGAAGGATTCGATGGGAGTAGCTCGAGGAGTTAAATGGGGACTATTTTGAAGTATGTCACTCGTCAGAACCAGTGTAATAGCGGTAGTGACGGATAGTATTCGTAGCGTTAGTTTAGATAAATTGGTAATACAAGAAATTATATAAAAATAACCATGTCGGCAGAGCACACTCATAAAACCCAAAGTTAATTATGCTGAAAAATTGTCGGCTTTTATTAAACGTCTTGTAACAATACCCTGCCCAATATCTCTCTAAAAAAGGATCACTGAGTATAGTCCAATTTGCTAACGAAGAACCAAATCGAAAATATTTATCCACGCGAAATTTCAAGCAACTGAAAGGGCATTGAGAGGGTGCCTAGCTTAAAACAACTATCAATAAAGAAAAGAGCGTGGTATCTGTAATATAGAATAAAATGTACTCATCAGGAAAAATTCCATGGTGAGATACATGTAGTAATAGATCAATTTAGAAAAACAATCTTTAGCCATTATAGTAAATCAGGTCACTTTAAAATAGTGAAAAGCTTCAATATGTACAGGTTTCGATCAATTTTTTATAGAATCGTTTCCAGATCAGAGAAATGGTAAAAAATTATATAAAAATACGTATTCTATCTGATACAACGATTAAAACGATTAAAATTTGCTTTGAAGTAAAACAAAGTTGTCAAACTTCTACAAGTAGCTATTCAAATTAAATTTTGTAAGCGGTAACTCAATATGTTCCATCAACCTACCAGTACCAAAACCACCGATTTAATTATTTTAAAATACTCGTATTTAACAGCAAAAACCTTAGAAAATACCTCATTTGCAGATAATTTTAATTAGTAGACCACTTTATAGAATCTTAAGGGACCTGAACCAAAATAATAATTTAATAAGTATATTCCGGACCCTATAGCGAAGTGATTGGTTAATTACATCTTAACTCAAACGGTGGGGTTCACACCCGATCGAAATCAGTAATGCTTTAGACAAACAATTTCAAAGTATAGCTCCTTTTTGGATAAGGAAGTAAATTCGTAGGTCTCTTGTCGATATAGTGTTTGTTGGGTTAAAACCGCGAGTTGTAATACCTCTACGTTCGGCAAAAATCTAGTAAGCATGGCATAATGACTAGCAATTGAAGCACAAAGACAAGGTGATGTCTTCCTGAACTCTTAACCGTGAATACAAAAAACGACAATTGTTAAACGTAACTAAAAATCACAATTTATTCATTACTTAATTAAATAATGATATTAATAAAATATGTACATTTTGAATTACGAACAGAATTAAGTGACCTAACCAGCAATATCGAGCAAAATCTATCCAGTTTGAAAAAGCTTATAGAAGAAAAATTCTTAGAAGAAGTTTACCAAAAGAAACTTTATACAATATTTAAAATCAAGTGAAGCGAGGCAGTCTGCACAACTACATGGCTAGAAAAAATATTATTCACTCAAACTAAAGTGCGAACGTCTTATTGCAAAGGTCAGTTACTAGGTATCCGGAAAATGCGTTCACCTAGTATTGTGTCGCTATCAGATCAGTATTTAAGAAGATTTAAAAGCCATAACACAATACAAGAAGTCACCGAACAATGAACTGACCTCAAGGGATTTTCTGAACGCACTTTTTTCAAAATACAAATGATACAATCCGCAACGTATACAAATATACTGCAAGCTGCCGGAGGAAAATAAGGAAGCGTTTCCCAAATCCATTCAAATAAATAAAGACTGGAGGAAAGTTGAAGTTCAAAGTTTACTTGATCATACAGCCCAAAATATTTTTCGGAAAATGTCTAAATAAAACCTTGTTTTAGTTAAAAAATTGTTTATTTTAACCACCAAAACCAGTACATATAACGCTTTTTCAGTGGTAATAAAAAAGATTTTGAAACAGGCGCCTTTAAGTTTATGGTATCGTTGGTTTCAACTATTGCGACTATCAACAATCTGTCTATAATTACAGAGAAATCTTAAAGCTATCAGCAACGAAATATCTGCGCCATTGGGCTTCGAATACGACAAAAACAGCTCAAGCCATAATAACTTTAAAGAACTGAACAAAAGAATTCACGAGTGTTAGGAAGTGCTGTGTTCGTGGTTGGAAAGGAAATAGAAGGAAAACACAAATTTCTTTTCACTATTGATGATAAAATGACACGCAAGCTAAATCTGCTAGTTTTAATTTTATTTGTTAATGAAAACCAAAAGATATGAACGAATGAAACAAATGGAAGTAACATTTAACCTAAGATGGCGCATCTCTGTGCACGCATAAAATTCATTCACAGTTCATATTGGATATAGCCTAAGTTTCGGCAGTGTGCAGCATTAAAGAATTAGAAACACAAATAGACTCCAAAACAAAGATCTAAGAAGAAATTCAGAACAGGTTGGCCTATGGCCTGGAAATGCAAACGATGGCAACCCCTCCAAATTGTTTGCTAATCTGAAACAAATTTTAAAAATAAAAAGCGTTAGGCTGAGCCTATTCAACGATTCGCTGTTAGTTTAGAAGTTATTGCTGCAATATTGGAAATTCGACGTATACGATTTAGACAGCATGCCTTTAAGACAGGATAGTATTTTGTATTACCTTACAGTCAGAAAACATATCAAACGCATTTGGTCTGTTAGCATCCCACATGAGGAGGTTCAGAATAGTCAAAAAGCAACAAATTAAGACATTGTGCACAGGAATACTTCCAAAACCATTTTCAGTACACTGTTGAGCACCTCAAAAAGCAGTTATCCGTCAAGCAAACACAATTAAAAGATAACATTCGTCAAAAAACTGCATAGGTGCCTAAGACAACCTACCTGCGTATTTTGGAGAATTATAAGTTAAAATAGTAGCTTTTGAAACTCCTGAATAGCGCAGCAGTTTTATGCAACACCTACATAGTTATTAAACGAAATTGAATCTCTTCGCTGAGTACTTGGAGATGCTTTGTGAAGCACTAAATTTGCGATTACGTCCCTAATTTTATTTTATTTATAAAACTTACTATAAAAGAAAGATTGGCAGTTACTTATTAATAGTGTAATCTCCTAATATTGAGGCCAGGTAGAAACTACAACAAGTAGCCGAATGTGAAATGTTGTCATTAAGAATCAGTTGAATTTACTTTAACTTGTGTATATATTAAAAGTCAATATTTCGACCGAAGGTCATCATCAAGAATGATACTACATCAGGGTAGAAGGAGAATTTGAAAAACTCACCTACACATATGTAAGCAACTTTTTGAAAATTTACTTTTTATCTTTACATCAGTTTTATATTAAAGGATTAAGTTAAAATGACTTTAATCGGCTCATAATTAGAATTTTTCCCATTTGGTTGGTTACTTCTTCTAGTTTCCAGTTGAGTTCAATTGTTCAATAGTTTTAACCTTAACAGAGTTTCAGTACTTAATTACTGCAGTACTATTTTCTTCCTAATCATGTTTTAGGTTTAAGATTTTGTTTCAAATTTTCTAAATTAATTTCGTTGTAGGGCCATATTGCGGACTGGATGGCGTGGAGGTTTGAGTATTCTGAGCATAGAATCATTTATTGATGTTGACTTTCACTAATCCTTGATTGGTTACTTAATTAGGGGTAAGAGAGCGGCTCTAGAGAACCTGTAGATTGTCATAAAAATAATAACAAAACCCTTTCTGAAAATTTCAATTCTGCCTTAAACTACCAAACACATAATACAAAGCCCCGCTATATTATATGTTTATGGTAATAGAAATAAATGACTAATTATTATAACGTAAATGTCGCAAATAATAAATAGAATATTGAACTCGAGTATTGCATGTCTCTTGATCTGTTATTTTTGGGATAGGTTAGTGTAATGATGTCATTTCGATGTAATTAATATTTGATCATTGCTTTGTTGTAAGTTACTATTTTTCCAGTTTCGCGTTTTCTCAACTGTCAATGAAAACATCCGCTCAATTTCCTAATTAAATTTTCAATAGCGGGCTGTGACAGTTGATTATGCACACTAAAGTGATTGTAAAATTTCTTCATTTCTGTAATAGGTTTTCACTATTAACAAACATCCTTCCAAACCATAACGCGGCATTTTTATAAATGTCTATTATTCACTTAGCAAATCACTAAATATGACCGACTCAACAATTCGAAATTCAAGGTCTTGTTGAAACATCCTTTATACTAACTATATGACAACAACTTCAAAATTAATATCTATTTGATTATTATATTTAAAATATGGTTAAAATTTTTTAAATATTCTTCTGTTGTGAATTTAACCATCAAGGGCAACTTTTCTTGACAATGTATACATTATTCTATAACACCCAGTATATTTCATTACTTGAAAGCATTGTGTAATAAAATCTAGTGCGGCTATCTTCTTTGTTAATATCAAGCACCTGTAATGTATGTACATTTTCCGCATTACATTAAATGTAATTAACAGCTTCTTATCTTCGAAAAATTAAGATCTTGATCCCGTTTTGTGACCTTGAGCCATCTGTGCCATTAATTCTTGATTGTTCCAACTCAATCAACAATCGTTGATATGAAGCCTGTCAAATAATTGTAATACACTTTCTTTTATATTATTTGGTTATTCTAAATTGGGTTTGTCTTTGTCTAAATTTTGGCTTTGGCTTTAATTATTTATATTTTGGAACAAAGTTAAAGTAGCAAATAAATTACACATTCTTATTAAGTTTATTTTTACTTTCTCTTACTCTCTAGGAACTATAGGTAAAAAAGAAAATATTGTTTTCATCCAAAATTTTCGATAACGAAATTTTAATAGAAATACACAGTTTCAGGGCCCCTCAGTACGAAAATCTTGTTTTTTGAAATTATGTGCGTGCATGAGTTTCATACCAAATTCAATAAACGTTTAAATTATTTGTTGTTTCTTGATCATCAGCAGTGTAGCCACATATATTTACAGATGGTTTCTATAACATTTTTAACTCATTGAGCTTCAAATCTGGTTATACATCACAATACATCACAGCGCTCGTAGCTAATATTAGCGATTGAGGATATTTCGCTGCGATCTTAACAACTAGAAAATTATTGTTATGTCAAACTACTAAGCTTGCTAGCTTAGAATCATGTATTTAGTTTATATTTTTATTAAAAATATTCTATTTATAGCTACGTTACAATTTAGCAAACACACAAATGTATCGAAGTAGGTGACAACCACGTTTACATAAAGTTTGAGACTTTTATAGTCCTGAGTAAACGTATAAAAAGTTGTAAGCAATAATTATTGATGAAACGATTGGTGTACAGGCTAGTTTAAAGTACTCCGCTGTGTATCAATCAATATAATTAATAAAATCTTCGCAGATTAAATCAAAACACGTAGATCTTCGAAGGAAGCAGTTATGGTTCAATAGCATCAGACAATAGTTACGGTATTTTTAAATTTCAGATCCGATCGATCCCTTCACAATACATAACCCTACATTTTTCTCATAGATAAAACAAAATCAATGAAAGTTTTAGTTGCCAGTACCTACCACTCTTAAAAATTCAGTAGGACATGTATTACTATAAAAATTGTTGCGTTCATTTTGCATTGATGCAGTACTAATTTTCAGTTAATTAACGTAAATTTAAAATTTTAAAAGAAATTACGAAAGTTAGTGGTTGCTAAATTTCCAAGTACATGCTTTTGGTTTATACATACTATTCTATAATTTTGTATCGAAAAGTTGCATTTTAAAGCATGTGTGTGCTACGCGTGTGCAATAAGGAATGACCATGAAGTGCGGTCGAGGCTTTTTAGCAGAGACGCCAGAGGCAGGCGGTCTTAATTTTTAATTTGTTAATTATTTTGTTTTTCTTGTACGAATAGGCAGCGATTCTGTTGCAAATGTGCCGGATAAAATTTCTTGAGAGATGTTTTGGTGGTAGTGCTACGCGCGAATTAAAGATTTTTTTTAATTGTATATCTAGATTAATCCTAGATAATCACATACTTTTCTGGTGCACAACACACGAAGATGAAGTTTCTTTTGTTTAAGGTAGTAGCCGATGTAATTTAATTCTTACTAAGCATATTTTGAAAGATGTAAATTTTTCGAACAATTTAATAGTGTTTTATCTCGACCCTACATGGTATATTTTCTAATTATATGCTCTGAAAATTCAGCTATAATTATTTGGATATTTTTATCAACTATAAATAATAAATTCTGCACACCTAATAGTCAACTTCAGGGACAAAAATAATTTTGTTATCTACGGTGAGGAAATCTGCATTTCCGCCAGCTTACATGCCATGAGATATCTCGAACGTCTTCAGAGTACCAATTGTATCCAGGATGCTAATACTATTGCTGTTACTGTTAGACATGATGAAATCTTCATCAATTAAATGAATTTCGCCTTCGATAAATTACGATTACCCATGAATAAAGTTTTATAGTTATAAAACATTTACTCATTTAAATATAAACGTACCTATGCATAATTAAATCTGTTTTAGGTAAATTACTTATCATTGTACCCGATTTCGTTTGTACAAAAGGAAAAGGAACACATCAAAACGTTTTATAAGTATATTGTGACTATTTTTTATGTCCAACGTACAGTTTATATAATTGAATATTTATTGTAAAATTCGTATATTGAAAATTTCAAATTGTTATTAAATTGATTGCATCATTTCAGAAACAATACGTTATGTAATGTCAAAATTCATTTATTTATTGTTATAAAGTTTATTTCTTCCAAGGTTTACATTTTTTATTTAATTTATTTTGAATATTACCTGGTCACAAATTGTCAGATCGTCAGTTTTACACGCCAAGCTGATAAGGAGTCATCGGTTTAAACGAGTGTTGGCGCTCAACTTTTTCAAACTCACTCATCATTCCCGAATTTCTTACCTCATCGCCAGAGCTAGCAAAATTACTTGGATTCACCACGAAATAACAACCTTTGCTAGTTGTGTGCACTTTTTGTGTAACAAAATAATGGGGTAAAACACTTTCATAAAGTGTATAGAGTTGGGCCAGAATTTCCCTTTTTATATTCGATTAGTTTATAAATGCAATGACGGGGGAACGCATATTTTATTGTTTCCGTTTTCCCAGTTGTTGGACAGTTAGTCACGATGAAACGATTTTTGGGTGTACAAAGGGAATTCTGTGTATGAAATTTTTTTACAAAAACAATAATTCGTATGTTCCCATTTAACGACGTGTTCAAACCGGGTACAATTTACATGACGTTAACGAGTTTCCATCAAGGCAGTTAATTAAATTATGAAATAGAAAATTTTAGACAAACCGGTTTTACCATAAACTAACGAAAAAGAAGGCGCAGAAGAATATTCAGAATGTAAACAGCTCAACAACAAATTTTAAAATATAACTTGAAGCTGTCCCGTAAAAGACAGAATTCGTCCAAGATCTTAAGTAATGAGACTTTCTTTTGCAGAAAAAGTTCAAAACTTACAAGTCACAACATTTCAACAGTTTGGACAATACTTTTTTTTCTGACGTAGTCCAGTTTGATTTAATGTCAATAAGCAAAACTTCAGCAAAAACTTACGTGTCAAGCATCAAAAATCACCGCACTTCCATAAAGCAACATTTTGGGCAGCAATTTCAACAAGAAACATAATTAGGTCTTGTTCCTTCCAAGCTGATCATATTTATATCGAAATGTTAAGAGAATATTTAGCGACATAATTTGAAATCCTTAGGTTACTGTGCACAGACATGATTTCAACAACGGATGAAGCTTTATTCAAAAACTATACTATATCACGTGATATGAAAGAAAACCCCTGCGTAAAATCCTGTCAACTATTTTCCAACTACAAACGACTAACTTAGAAGAATTTTAATGCTGCGAAAAGCGCCATTCTGACAATTTGATCTTTGAATTATAATTTCCGTGAATTTTTATGTTATAAGTAAATAAAATTTTGATTACACCCGGCTGCTTTAATTTTAAATGGAATTACAAGAGAAATTTTATACTAGCCCACCCAGTATAAACAAATTGCTTTGAACTCATTGAGAACTTTTCTATCATCTTAAATAGCGAATGTGTTTATATCAATGAGACATGCATGGTAAATACGCAGATGCCAAGTTTAGACCAAGGCCAAGTTTAGGCAAAAATGTCGACAAGATCAGTGGCTAATTTTCCCTTCCTCTGCACTATGTATACCAATTTAGATATATTATACTAATAAAGGCGACATTAAAATAATTTTCATTCAATGTTTCATTGTCTGTAATGTAACGCTAGCACACTTAAAATAAGATCGATTTTCAACAATAAAAACAACGTTTATCGTAGAAAGTTATTGAACGTGTAAAATGTATGCAGCAATTTGAACATATGTTGTAATCTTATAAAAGGGGTAACCTTATAAATCGTAACACACTTTGTTTTATAGAATTACTATATAACATTTGGTCTAATAATCAGAACGAGGGAAATTTGGAACATTACCACAAATATAAGTTAGAAACTGGCAGAAATTTCAGAAGTGACTAAAAGCGGGTTCCGCAACAGAAATGGTGAAAGGATTTATTAACCACTTTAGAAAAATTGTAACCGTGTTAAAAACTAAATACTCGTATGTGTATTACGTTTTTTCTTTTACAAGGAAAATACAGTCAAGTTGCCATATAAAATTTAAGATTTATATCTAACCACACGTAAATTTAACGAACCGTAGTTACAAATAAAACAGGTGAGCGTGAATTAGCATTTAAATAAAGGCGTTAAAGTGGAAGTAAACAACGGATAAAAAGTATAAGCCGTAAATTTCGTGCATTATATATTAACTCTTTGTTAGCTATTGCATACGTTATTACTTCAAATAAAAGAAGATGCACCAACACGTAATAATAGAATCAAACTGAAAACTTATTAATTTAAACTCTATGTTACATTATCAATTAACGTGAACGTCATTTTTAAATTATACGGAAAGTTTTTCCAAATTATTTCAAACTTTAAGGATGTACCTAAAAGCGATTGTTATCTTAAATACCTATTAAATTGTTTTCTGCTTATTATTTTCAAGAACCCATACAGTTTAATGCATTTTTAAATGTGCAAAATTGCCTTCCCGTTTTTGTCTATTGTTTATTTAATTTTGAAGCAAATTTGCATATCACATTCGGAGACACATTAATTCACTAGCTTAAAAATCATATTTAAAATATTATTTGAATTTTTAATTTATTATAAATACTTTTACTCCTTCCCGAACCCTCTGTATATATTTTTACCGTAATTATTCATAAATCTGTTTATTCCTGTAATACCTAAATTTCTATTAATTATATTATTTATTTTTTTTTGTTATATAACTACGTTAAATATCTCTGAAGAAATATAATCAGTGTTTTTTTTTATTTATAAAAACAGGTTAATCTTAAAAAGCCAAAAAAGCTATTATAGTCAGAATTTACATTTATTTTAATCCAATATTTCGAATATGATTGTATTCTTCAACAGAGAGAACAATGTGTAAAAACTTCGTTGATTTTTTAAAATAATTATAGAAATATAATTGTCACAGTACACTAATAATTATAATGAGTCTTTATATTAAAATATTTCCCTATTAAACACAGGATGACTTAATTAAAATAAGAAAACTAATTCATTAGCAATTATAAAACTTCTAGAACATGAACATGTGAATCAGTGTGAATCAGTTTTTATTGTTTTGTAAACACCAGTTTATCTAGGTTAACAGTTTGGCACCCTGACCTTGCTAGACAAAAGTAAATAATGTTGGATAGCGATAACGTTTATCTACCTTCACATACATTCTACGTCATAAAACATGGAAATTTCTGTAGCTTTAAATAGCTATAATTATGTTATTACAATTAGTTAACAAGATATTAAATTATTTTTAATATCCTAATAATCTTAGGAATGTTCTGTATAACTTTTATTTTTACTTTAAGTTTAAACGTGACCTGTAGACGAATTTTTGTAAATAGTAATTAAGCAACGTAAATTAGATATGTTTTATAGTTACATTAACCGTCTAAGTTTATATAATTGTTCGTTATATAATACCTGATTAATCAGGTTTATTAGCTAAAACTTTATTATGTGTCAATTTCCTTTGCATTTCAATATGATAACAAATTTATATAAATATAAAGCGATTTGGCTGCAATTTTCAGAATATTTTTCGTCCTTTATGAGCGAGGATGTTCTTTTGAGAATTCGTTCATCATTCAAAGGTGAAACGTCATCACTAGAGAATATTTTTCGCCTTTTATAAGCGAACTTGATCGAAATAAAATTCAAGTATCAAACCGAAATACTGAAACTCGAGAATGCATCTTATCTTTAATTTATAAAGAAAAATTACATTCTTTTCAGAATTACATGATAATCTAATTCTTTGAAATTGAAAGAAACCCAATACCCTGTTTTTGCTAGAACTGCTTATTTAAAGAAATACTTTAGTTAAGAATTAATCTGCTATATACAACCTTGGGAAACATTAATTTCCGAACATTTGACAAATTGTTAGAGATTTTGTATACAAAAAAGACTTAACCATAAATAACAGGTAGAACTACGTAGGATTAAAATTTGGTTCAGTCCCACCTCTTCCCAACGAACCTTCGTCGCGTCAAACCTTATGTATCCTGCACTGATACTGATATATTTATTGATCAAATTAATTATTAATTTATAAAGGCAAACAAATTCATACGTTTTCACCATATTGAATAAAAATCAGTTCTACACCGGCGCAGTAGAGAAGATCTGTACCACCGAACAGATAGCACTAAAATAATGGCGACACCTATATTTATTTAAACAAATGCAACTAACATTGAATAGTAATTAAGAAAAATTCCTGTAAATATAGAACTCAATTTAAATGTATTCTTT
>JAHWXV010318511.1:0-10079 GCA_024586415.1 Phrixothrix hirtus
ATTAATATTACTGAATAATTATATCCAGAATTTGGGTATAATAAAGAATAATGGCTGAACAGGAATTTATTATCACTTGCTTACGTTACGGGAGTTGATTTATATATATATATATATATATATATATATACATATATATATATATATACATATATATATGTATATTAAATGAATTTCAAAAAATAACAGATTTTAATAAAATTGTGATAAATTAAGCAAAGTTTATAAAGTATGTCACAAAAAGGACAAAATACTTGGGCTCTACAAAGTAATATTTAGAGATTCAAATTCCATTGACACATATTAAAATTTAGTGAAATAGGAACTGCAGGTTTATACAGCTCAAGACAATCTACAATTATGCCTGAAAACGAAGAATGTTAAATATAGCAACAGCAAAAAGAAGTGTTAAGTGTAAAAAATGAGTAATAAGTTTAAACAAACAAATTAAAAATTGATATATTATGCAAAGAATACAATTAACCTTGTGAAGCATTGAATAATTACCCAAGTGCGACAAGTAGTTAAAATTCTAAATTGTTGTTAAAGTTAATAAATCTAGAATAAGTTCTTTTATATCAAATTATTCAATACAATAAAACAAAATAACTACTCAAGTTCGTAAACTAATTGTTCCCTAAAGTAATTAAAGTTAAGGGAGGTAAAACATTTAAAATTATCTAAGCTAAACAACAGTTTGACAAAAAAAGATTTACCATGCTAAATGTCTTTGCAGTAATTTTAGAATTTTCAATAATTTAGGAAGTATAAGTAACAAGTTAAAATTGTGTATGAATTAACTGTTAGAATAGAAATCTTACTTGCATCAAGATGCTTTAAAAATATTTTATAATATGCAGATATCGATTCCAATACACAGATTTACGGCTTACGATAAAATAATTTTAATCACACTGAGCGGCATAATTAGTGCATGACATAATTTACGATACATCAAGGAACAATTGCAAATGTTATTTATTATTCGACAATTCCAATAATTCACTTAGGTATAAGATTTATTCTGATACTCGTAAGTGTTCATTTATTTTCATTACTTTTATTGTTTGGTGTTTTCAAGTTACCAATTTAATACGGTTAATTGAATGCTGCTTGTTTTGATTATTTGCTGTATCCTTTACCTTTTGCAATTCATTGGGTAATTGTCTTAAAAGTGAAGTTGTGAGGAATATTGTAATTTTATTTAAGGACGGGATAAGTCAGCGGTATGCTGCAAGAACCTTAGGTGTTAATCAACCAACCGTGTCTCGAGTAACCTAATGCTCTAGAGAGGCTGGGAAATAGTCGGGAAGAAGAGAACACGGACCAAATAAATTAAATTTTATGATCAAATTTTCGTTTTAAATTTCCTAAGTGATTGGACGTCAGTGGACACAAAATTACAAAAGCTGTTTCTTGGATAATTGGAACTTAGATGTTAGTGAAAGGATAGCACGTTGACGATTGAACCAAGCTTGCGTGAACTCATGAAGACCAAGCACTAAACTTGTGATGGATGCATCATCTCATTGAAAGATTGCGATTTGATTGGGAAAACCTTACCTGAAAAGAGGAACACTGGAAAAAGGGGTTGCCTAAAACGTTTAAGAATATGGAGAAGGCAAGAAAGCGATATGATCAGTATGATATAATTCAGTGGAAATTTTTTGTGGAGGATCGATAATGGTGTGAGGTGGCATCAACTTAAACTATCGCGTGGAATTACTTAGGTAATACTGATGACAATGGTTGTTAATGTATGATAATGATTGGCCTCGTTTCGATTCTTGTCACTACATACCTAGAACAGACACCATAGTAACTGTAGTGGCCACCTCATGGTTTAGATGTGAATCCGATCGAACATGTTTGTGATATACAGGACAGACGTATTTGAAGTTGGACAGTAACTTTAAGAATATTAGACCACCAGTACTAACTTCCAAACAAGGTAGATGTCATAATTTTAATTTTCACCATGAGACGTTGTATTTGAACTACAATGAGAAGAAGAGGTAGGAATACAAGGTATTAAAAATTATAGCGTTGGATAAAATGAGATTTTGTTTTGCTTAAAACGTGTGATAATTATTGTATATCGTTTATGCTTATTAAACATTTGCTATGATTATAAGGCAGATATCGTATTAACTATACCGACCTATATATGACAGAAGCATTATACACATAGTAAATTATTCATTCTTCGTTTATATTATCAAGTAATTAATAGTACTTGGATGTGATAATTGTGCCGGTCAGTGTATATAGTTGAAACATGCACAAAGGTCTTGGGAATCATATACGAGGCTTGTCCAGAAAGTAAATAATGTTTTGCCATAACTAAGAAAAAACAAACGATACCATCACAAAACTTTATTTATAAAATAACAGCACCTTAGTCTATTTTTCTATGTAATCGCCGTAGCTGTCAAGGCACTGTTGTATCGTGAAACCAGGTTTTCGATACCGATGTTGTATTCTTCAGCCGCAAAAGATCGAAGGTCTTCGTCGTTTCTAAACTATTTTCCACCTAAAAAGTCATTCAACTTCGAGAACAAATAGAAATCACTCGGTTCCAGGTCAGGGCTATAAGGAGGATGCACGAAGATTTCCCACTTAGGGCTTTGAAGTTCTTCCTGTGTTTGTGCACTGGTTTGAGGCCGTGGATCAAAACCACCTTTGATGATAACATTCCGCGTCTTTTGTTTTGAATGGCGCGCCGAAGACGTTACAGATTTTAAATGTAGGCCGCTGAGTTTGTTGTTTCACCTCTTTTCTTTTGTAGGTCTTGAGGGTGAGTTCTAGTGATGCCATTCCATAGATTGACGCTTGGTTTCCTGCGGTTTGTAAGAAACCCAAGTTTCATCTCCCGTTACAATGCGGTCGAGAATTCGTCATCGTCGTTCTCGTACTGAGTCAAAAATTCAAGGCCTGCTCCCATCTGTTTTGTTTTATAGACATCCTTCAACACTTTAAGCAGCCAACAAGTACAAATATTTTCGTAACTCATGTGCTCTGTCACTATTTCATGTAGCAGAGACCGTAAAATTTGTAAAAAAGATTCATGTAATATGTTCAAAGTGAAACGCTGGTTTTCCTGAAGTTTTTCTTCAACCTTCATTTTCAATTCGTCAGTAATCAGTGATGATGATCTTCCACTCCGTTCTTCATCGTACACACTGGTTCTTCCTTGGTTAAACATTATGTATCATTTCCTCACTGACGATTCGTTTATTACATTTTCGCCATAAAGTTGCTTAATTTGCCTATAAATTTCAATAGGCTGAATATTTTGTGCATTCAGAAAGTGAATGACACTACGTACTTCACATTTGGCGGGATTTTCCATTGGCATGACCATTTTGAATGATCACAAAACAAACCAGCGTATCCTCACCGTAACGAAACTCGCCTCACACTGAGCTGCTCGGCGCACATTCAATCGCGGTGTTGGGGGATCGGCACCGCGTGTGATGCGCAAACGTTCTTTACTTTCTGGACGATCCTCGTAGTTTGTAAATCAGATAAAAAATTCTACAGATTATTTGTGTAAAATAATGTAGAATTTAAACAGTTTTATTTCCTGCAGATTAGCGAAAGGTATAATTACATGAATACACTAAAAGCTATCCCTAAATATCGTTATAGATATTGATTAAAAATCTTAAAATACGACCACAAAGGCACCGGTCCGCCGCGATCAAACAAATTAAGGCATTGTTAAAGGAGACGGCCACAAGGTATTTACAAAATGACCGAATTGAATAGCAAAAGGCTATGTATTATTTAAAAAAAAATAGAAACACTAATTGACAAACAACTACAATACTTAAATTTGTAACTTTAAATAATACGCGTTAAATATAAATATAGAATTAAGTAAGTAATGTAGAAACCTATTTTCGTACAGATTAAATTAGTTATAAGGCAGCATTTTATTAATCATATAAAGAGCCTTAAAATAAAAACAGTTATAAGCAGGTTAAAATTTTATCACATTCGTTGATGCAAATAATTATGACGATAACCTAATAAAAGAAGAAAAAGCGCTGAAGTCTCCAGAATGACAAGGATAACATGAATATCAAACAAATAATTTAATTTTACTCCTGCAAAGTGTACAAAACAAAACCTGAAAGTATTAAAGACATTGCTCAAAACTACGGAATTATTTTTATTAGTATCTATTGACAAAGTTCAAAAAGTGTAAAAAAAATTAAGAGACACAATAGAAAAATAACTTTAACGTATAAATTGTAATGAATTTCTTTGATTTTCTTTTGTCAATGTATAATTATTTTAGTAAAATTTTTTTATCGGGATTAGAAGCCATGGGTTGCACTATTGCGAAATAGAAACGACTAAGAATAACATCTTATCTTTATTTATATTATATTGACTTGTTGAAAAGCAGTCTAACGTTTCGAACTATTTATAGTCCAACTTCTGAGATCATTCATTTGACGTTAATATTAAGATCTATAATGAATAATTTTTTTTTACCTTAAATAAACAATTGTATGGATATTAGTAGTACTTTAGTACATTAAACAGTAAAAAATCCTTTTTTTTCAGCAAAATTTTTGATAAGAAATATATATTTAGTTCATTACGATAACATTTTTAGTAGATTAAAATATATAAAATGTAGGTATAGTGAACACTTTTTGTTGATACATAAATAATTAAAATTTGTATCATACAATATCCTATAAATCCACCATTTTATATTATTTTTTGATTCATTTGATAACAATTAAAATAACGATAGTCTATTAAAATTGCGATTGTAAGAAATTATAAATAATATTTAATATCAGAAATTGATTGAACTTTATAATGTATAAACAAACAATTAAAAATTACCAAAGTATGACATTGCAGAAAGATAACATATTAGTGAATGTTAAATGAAGTATTATCTTTCCAGGAACAAAATATGTATCACCACAAAATGAACATCTTTTATATAAATACGTGTAAATTAATTATAATTCTTCAAGTTAAAATTAATATATAGGGTTTTTCAAAAGTAAGACCTAACCTGAATTACTCATATCCTTTTTATTTTTTGTACAATCTTAAAAACTTTACTACCACCCGCAACAGTTTTTATTACTGCATTTCACAATATTTTTGTGTAGATTTTTCAGTAATCATCATGCTATTAGCAAACAGTTTCCAATTGTTTGGCCTGCAAGATCATTAGATTTTTGGTTTTAGAATCAAGCGAACCTACAACAATTCATCAAGTGAAATAGTTGATTGCACAAACTATAACATATATTTCTAAACATTTACTCAAACCTGCTGTTTACAGTATTTAAGAGAGGCCCTTATTTGTACAAGAGAATAAATAGTAGCGGACACAACATTTCCAATAACGTATATTTCTTAATAAATCGCATTTTTTATATACATTGAAAAATTTTTGTTTTTGAAGTAGTTTATCAACAAAATGATAAGCAAATAAAGTTACTTCTTACTTTTGACAAACCCTAGATATCAATATGCTTAAAATAACTGCAGCCTACAGAGTTGCCCCCAACATTGTTGCATGAATTTGATGTTTTTGTATAATTTCGTTTAAATTGTATTCAACTATTTTTTCGGGATACAATTGATTGCTTACTAACAACTCGTTAATTGCCAAGGTCGTAGGGCTTATGGATCATAATATGAAAAGCTTGTCAAAGACTGCATTCGACTATATTACTCAAATTTAAGTTAAATTTCAAATAAAAATCCATTCCGGCTTGAAATGACTTTATTATTTAATAAATAATGCCCACAAAATTTTGTGGGCGACCTACGGTTCATTCATTGTTTATTAAAGGTCAGATAATTTTTTGATGTCTTTCAACGAACGCCTATAGGGCGCTATTTAAGAAAAGCTCAGTAAGTACTGCTAGGGATTAAGCAATAGCTAGAAAACAGCTATATATCGCTAGAAAAAAAAGTTGAACAGTTGCTTCAATTTGGGCAATCTTATATGTCTAAATTGATTTGAGCTGCCTCTGTGGAAGCTTCCAAAATTTCGGATTCTATAATTTTCGAACAAAAGATTTATAACTGGTTCGACAATGATCTTATTAATTTATTCTATACCAACAACAGTGGTTTCCTTTGACGAATTTAATCGAAATTTTAATTCTATTAATTTCACGACCTTAATTTTGATCTATTGATTTTATAGGCGAAAAATCAGGAAAACTGTAAGTTTTACCATTGATAATTTAAGGAATTTCTATGCATTTTTGGAGGATAAAAGTTATATGAAGCAATCTAAAAATTGCTTGGAAAATTACAGATTCATTTTGTACCTTTAGATATAAACAGATATTACATTAGATCATTTATAGTTAATGTTTAGTTTTTAAAAGTATATTTGTTGTCGATATATGTAATTTGTAACTAGAGTTCGTAATGTTGAACTTTGTTCACGTCAGTATATAGAATATAAAACTGGCGCAATACTATCTGCATACAGCTGCTTTTTAAATTTTTTAAATTTCGTTCATATTATAATACTCGTATATAACCTGAAAATTAATTACGTCATCAGTTAAAGAGAGGTTTTAACAATACAGGGTCGTAATCAAACATTGCTTGATGAAAAGTAACCAACTATTTCTATAGAAATATGGGTATTTACAATTCTTTTAACACGGTTTAGTATTAGGATGATGATGATGGTCTTATGATCAAATTAACAATCAGTGATTGTTTGAAACATTTTGAAGCATTCCTGATAATGATTGAAAGGGACTAATTCATTTTAGGCCTCTTTACACTGCTGTGCCACATTTAATGTAAATTAACCTTTGTTTTAATAAATAACTCGAAAAACCTTTAATAATTATATATTTTCACAATAAACTGAAAAACACCACATTTCAAAAAGAATATTATGCAAAATATATGCCTTGTTTTTATTTCTACTACCTAAGTAATACTAAAATACATTTCAAACGAATGCTACCCTTTGTTTAACAGAAGGGGTACAGGTATGGAATGCAGTGACTAAGGGAATAAGCTAATGTTTAACCGCATTCCTTTCTATACTTTCATATTTACAAAATTTCCTAGAAAATTGTTCGACTACGCAAACATACCGCCCCTCTTGAAAGGCACGGCCTTTCAACTTAATGTACATTTATATTTCAGTCTTGATTTATTCTTAAAACTCATATTTTGGACACTGCACATTTACACTTAAACCGACTTGCAGTCTGTAAGGTGACCACTCTTGCGATGTTATTTGCTCCGGGATGAAGCTCCAAAATACGACCTAATTGCTATTTGGAAACGGATAGATTGTCTTCTTTCATCACGACTAGTGACCCAGGTCTTAAAAGAGAATAGGAATCCCGTTGTCACTTGGTACTATCTTGGAGTTCACTTACATACTCTTTACTCCAACGCTTCCAGAACCGTTGACATATTTTTGTATGTGCTGGTATCGCGTCAATCTATGCTCCTTGATGTCCACCATAAGAGGATCAAGTAGGCATGTGAGTTTCCTCCCAATCAAGAAGTGTGCAGGGGTTAAGGGTTCGAGATCATTTAGGTGTGATGATAAAGAGTGTAAGGGTCGAGAATTTAGGACCGCTTCTATTTGATTTAATAATGTACAGAATTCTTCGTAGTTTAGATTAGAATCCTTTGCTACACGTTTTAGGGGGGCTTTTATTGATTTGACGCCCGCTTGCCACTGTCCACCAAAATTAGTAGCATAAGGCGAGGTAAAGTGCCATGAAACGTTATTATAACCAATTTATAATTGTTCGACTGTTCTAAAAGAAACATATAATTCTTGAATTTGAGATTTTGCTCCCACAAAATTTCTACCGTTATCGGAGTATATGTTTAAGGGTAATCCGCGCCGAGCATTAAAATGCCTTAGACCAGCAAGGAAGTTTTCGGTGCTAAGATCCGTAACTACCTCGAGGTGAATGTCCTTTGTGGTCAGACGCACGAAAACGCATATACAAACCTTAATAAATTTTGAACCACGCCCCCTTTTTTCCTTTATCATAATTGGCCCGGCATAGTCTATGCATGTATTGTAGAATAGGGGTGCCGGTTCTATTCGTACCGTTGGTAATGATCCCATGATGTATTGAAGGGGTTTGGCATTAGCACGTTAACAAGTTATGCAGTCAAAAATTGTTTTTCTAACTGTACTTCTTCCCGCGACTGGCCAAAATCTATCTCATATTGAGGCCAGCGCTCCGTTGGTCCCGCAGTGCAAGAGCCTTATGTGTTCAATTTTTATAATTAACTTGAGCAACCAGTGAAAAAGGGGCAAAATTGTAGGGTGTTTTTTGTCATAAGAGAAACTAGCCAGTTGTACGCGCCCACCAACTCAAACGACGCCTTGGTTATCTGGAAATGGGTTAAGAGGTAATAAAGAGATATTTCGATTAAGAGGTTTGTGAAAGGATAATTCACTGATTTCCCTTTGAAAGGTGCTAGAATGTGAGGCCTTAATCAACCTTGTTAACGCTTCTTGCATCTCCTGCGGTTTAACGGAAACGTGAAAGTATTCGGATCCGTTGCCTTATGACCGGTAATAAAAACGAAAACAATAAGAAACAATACGTTGTAGTTTACTTAAAGATGAATATTTGGAAAAGATGGAGATATCCATGGTACTAATAGAAAGATTGACAACGTTTCGAGCTTCCGTAATGACGTCTTGTGGCACAGAAAGTTCCCTACGCCATTTTTCCGGGTTATCCAATAGCTACATCGGACCAAACCACCACTATTGGGACGAAATCAATTTGTCCGGTTCTATTCCTCTTATTAATAGATCAGCAGGGTTTTCCTCCAATTTTACATGTTTCCAGCTATCTGCTACAGTTAATAGTTGAATTTCTGCGACCCGATTTGCTACGAATGTCTTCCATTTCCCTGGCGTGCTACGTATCCAACACAAAGTTATTGTTGAATCACACCAGTAAAGTAGAGAGTGGATCTGGACATTACTGATTTTCCTGACCTTATCCATTAAATCTTGGAACGTTTCTAAATCGTCTGTATGAGCATTTACGGCTTCATCTTCTCATACATCAATAATTTTGAAATGTATTTGTTCATATGAATTAATTATATCTGAATTAGCATCTAAACGATCTTTTAATTCTGTTAATTCGTAATTAATAATTATTTCCCTATCATGCAAATTATGAAAAACGTTATTAAGTCTTGTAAGACGCGCCTTTAACATGGCCCTTTGCGCAACTAAATCCTTTAATGACTTCATTATTTAATCAAATAGAAGCGAAATGAAAAGGAATGGATGTGTAATCATATGAAAACTGCACTTATTTGTTTAGTGAACGAAGTCTTGCTGGTACTGCTACCGATTGCAGGACGAATATTTTACGAAACTTTAATGCTGCTGTACACTGGATGCGGCTCGAGGACCAATGTTTGGAACATTTTGAATCATTTCTGATAATGATTGAAAGGGACTAATTTATTTTAGTCCTCTTTCCACTGCTGTACCGCATTTAATGTAAATTAACCTTTGTTTTAATAAATAACTCGAAGGATCTTTAATAATTATATATTTTCACAATAAACTGAAAAACATTACATTTCAAAAAGAATATTATGCAAAATATATACCTTGTTTTTACTTCTACTACCTAAGTAATACTAAAATACATTTCAAACGAATGCTACCATTTGTTTAACAGTAGGGGTGCAGGCATGGAATGCGGTGACTAAGGGGATAAGCTAATGTTTAACCGCATTCCTCTTTATACTTTCATATTTACAAAATTTCCTAGAAAATTGTTCGACAACGCAAACAGTGATTATTATATATTGAACTTAATTTATTTGGATGGGTTAAACGCCTTTTAATATTTCTTATGTGATACACCATCGAATTTACAGCTGGAAAAATCTGAAAACTAAATAAATTCTAGACCTATATTTGAAATACTGCATTGTTCGTAGGTATAGTGTATCCGTTTATAAATGTCCTCTAAAGGATTAGATATTGAAATTGTAATCTTGACGTAGGCAAATATGTACAATACGGTAAAATTATCTTTAAG
>JAHWXV010318631.1:0-10987 GCA_024586415.1 Phrixothrix hirtus
CAGTCAGGGAATGAATTTTTCTAAAATATTTTTAAATACCTAAAATATACAGAAATCTTTATATATATATATATATATATATATATATATATATATATAAGACGTATACAAATAGAATGTGCAAACTTGATAAGAAATGAAAACATCAGCTTTTGTGTGTTAATTATATATCTGACCCACTTTCTGTCTGATAATAAAATGCTTCGCATGCTAATCTCAATACATTTACTGTCTAGATTGATAATAAATGAGGTCACCGGCTATATATAAATCTGGCCCACTTCCTGTCTGATAATAAAATGCTTCGCATGTTAATCTCAGTACATTTACTGTCTAGATTGATGATAAATGAAGTCATCAACTATATATAAATCTGATTCATTTCCTGTCTGATACGAAAATGCTTCGCATGTTTATCTCAATACATGCTAGTCTTATAAGAAATGAGGTCATTGGCTATATATAAATCTTACTCACTTCCTGTCTGATAAGAAAATGCTTCACATGCTAATCTCACTACATTTCCTGCTACTCTGATAAGAAATGAGGTCATCGGCTTTTTCCACGCCAATTATATATAAATCTGACACATTTCCTGTCTGAACCGATAAGAAAATGCTTTCCCATGTTAATTGTGTGATAAGAAATGAGGACACCTTTACTACAAAAAGATGCACATATTATTCACGTAAAGTCCGATTTTTTTCAATCCTGCGAATGCGCCGACAAGCCCCAAAATGACCGCACAAAAATGTCTGACTCACCTACTCCACCCACAAAATGGCCGACTCCTCCCACTACTCACAAAATGGCTGACTCCTGCCACTTTTCAAATGGCCGACTACCCCCGCTCCCCCCAAAAAATGGCCCACCCACAAAATGGCCGACTGCCACCACTCACAAGGTGATCCAATCACGAAATGGTCATCGTCCACAAGATGGCCGGCTACCCCACTCTGCGGAACCTAATTTTGATATCAGATCAGTAGAAATAAGTTTTGATAACGTCACTTCCGCTTCAGAAGTCCCATAGCATAACTACTAATCTGGAATATTAAATTTCCCAAATATATAATTCTTATTCTTAAGAAGAAGGAAAATTGATTAATAAACGATTGGTAAATAAAAGGAAACGTCTTCCTTAAAATGGCAATTTAATCAAGGAATTGTAGTTGAAAATAAGCTTTATTATTGCAAACCAAAAATACAGTTTTTTTTTACCATGAAAGAGGAAAAATCTATTAACAGAAAGATCAATAGGCAAAATAAGGCATTTTTCGTCAAGGAATAGATATGAGACAAGTAAAAATTAAAGGATTCCAAATTTAGTGTGGAAAATTAAATTTTCCAAAGATGTATAACTTATTCTTGGCGAACCAGAAAAATTGATACATAAATCTTTGATGGAAAATAAAAATTTTTTATTACAAACAATTGGTAAATAAAAGCAAGCGTCTTCCTCAAAATGAAGACTATTTTATTAACAAATTGTTGATTAAAATGAAATTTATTATTTGTAGTCAAAAATAAAAATACATTATAAGGAACGCTTCTTACCGCTAAAGAAGAAAAATCTATCAACAGATGGATAAAATGGCAAAATAAGGCTTTTTTTATCAAATAAGAAATATTGATCAAGTAGAAATTGAAAAACTAATAAATTTAACCTGAAAAATTAAATTTTCAAAGATATAAAACCTATTTTTAACGAAGAAGAAAAATGTATTAATAAATCTTTTATAGAAGGTAAAAATCTTCTTGTATCATAACGATTGGTAAATGAAGGCAAATGTCTTTGTCAAAATCAAGACAATTTTATCAAGAAATTGTTTTTGAAATTGAAGTTTATTATTTGCAACCAAAAATACATGGTCAAAAACGCTTCTTACCATGAAAGTAGAAAGATATATTAACAAATAGATGAAAAGGAGAAATTGTGCTGTTGATTTAACAAACATAATTAAAAAAATTGTTCGTCCTATACCAATTAATTATAATTTGCATAAGTTATTTAAAATTGTAGTTGCTAGCGATTACTCTAAAAGTTTTCTTTATCGTATAATTTTTGTTAAACGCGTTCATATTACAAATGTGGGTACTAATAAAGAAGATTTAATTTTTAAAAGATTGCCTTATGTACCTCAAATTAGCTACAAAATTAAAAAGATTTTTAGCGATATTAACAATTTAAAAATTGTTTATTGTTATAATAACACAATGGTGTTAAATTAGAAAATACGTTGTTAATCAGCAACATATTTTCTAATTTAAAGGATTTCATTCCTGATTCATTTAAATCGAATGTTATTTACAAAATCAATTATATGTGTTAAAATCTTAGTATATTGGGCCAACTTCAAGTTGGCTTAAGGGTAGACTTGCAATGCATAAGAGTGATTGTAAGCTAATTAAGAAAAGGTGTGCACTGGTAATTCATTCTAACGACTTAGATCACAAAATTGATTTTGCCAATACCGAAATTTGAGATTATTCAGATAATTATAAGGAAAGGTTGTTTCTAGAAATGTTTTATATTAAAAAAATTAAGAAAATTATGAATTTTAAATCAAACAATAATGCTTTAAGCAGTAGTTATACTATATTGTTTAATATTTGCAACTAGAATTTTCTTAAGAAATTTTCGTGTCATATCTTTATTATTAGATTATAATTATAAACGTTTTAGTTTCCTTAATGTTTTGTGTTTTAAACGTTATATGTTTTATAGGTTATTATAGATACTGTGTAAATAGAATGACGTTTATACGTCAATCATTTCATTTATTGTTTCCTTTTGTCCTGACACGAACTATAGACAAATTTTAAATATAGAGTTTATATAATTTTCTACCAATACCCAAGTATTTAAATAATATTATATATATTTAATTTATATTAAATAAATACTATCCATCTACACGTACTATCCCTTTCGAAAAAATCTGGTGTGAGACAACACAGGACTTTCTCTTACGTACATAGATATACAAATATACCAATGCCCACAGATAAATAAAATATTATTTACGTTACGGGACACCTGCTTAATTCCAGAGGTTTTCTCTGATAACTCGCTTCATCGCATTTTTTCAGCAAAAACGCTAAATATACGTAAAAGCATATCAAATACATAAGAATCGTAGCAAATTTTAAAAAAATTGTTAAAGACGTTTTCGAGAAAATCGCAAAAAGCTTATAAATCTCAAGAATACAGTAGCACTTCCGATCATTATATTTTAACTAAATTCTTACCATCTCATGCAAAGAAGATAAAAAACTTAAATATGGTTTTTGGTTTCCATATGATGATTTGTTCTTGAGATATGTTGTTCACAATTAATACTCCGAGTACTTCCGGTTACTCTATTTTCAAAAATTTGTTAAAGAAACTCCTTAGTTAATATAAAACTAAATTAAGCAAGAAATATATTAAGTTTAAAAAAATTGTTAAAGCCGATTTCAAGAAAATCGTGAAAACAGAGAATTCGGAAAATATTTAAAAATGACAGAAATAAAGTGGAACTTCCGGTTATTAGATTTTGCACAAATTCTTGATTTTGTATACAAAGTCAGTTGTGACCACATATATAAATTTTCATTCAACTAGGAGTTTTAGTTTCATAGTTATTTTATTTATAGTTAACGGCGAAGATGCTTCGAGTTACTCAATGTACAGATATGTTTCTGATAAGTAACCTAAACAATATAAAAGGTTATTAAAAGGTTAAGAAATGCAATAAGTTTAAAAAAAATCATTAGAGCCAATTTCGAGCAACGAAAAATTTTGAAAATACATAAAATTAACAGAAATAAAGTTGTACTTCCGGTTATTGGATTTTAACCAAATTCTTAATTTAGTATACAAAAGTACTTAGAACCCCAAATATATACTTTCATTTATCTAGGACTTTCAGTTACATAGTTATTTTATTCACAGTTAATGGTAAGAGTACTTCCGGTTACTCGTTTTATGGCCAATTATATGAAATACATTAACCAAAACCAAAAAATTACAAGAGTAAAGTGGCACTTCCGGTTATTGGATTTTTGTGAAATTGTTGCAGTCGCGTGCGAGGATGGATAAAAACTCAAGTATAAAATCTTTTTTAATTACGACTCGCACGCACGCACGCGCGTACGCACACACACACATACACACGCACGCACGGGTGCACCACGCACGTGTAGTTCCACTAAAATTTCAACATCGAAAATTTTGGACGAAAACAATACTTTCTCTATACTATGCTTTATATAGGTGAGCAAAAGGAAAAATAGTATCGATTAATTTTAATCAACCATATTCAAATTTTCCACATGTGATTAGTACTATACGTTCATTGAATTATATTTAAGCAGTAAATTCGTTACGTGATGGAAATGTGTACTTCATTAAAGGCATTAATCGATGGTCAGTGATAGTAGAAGAGCAAGCTTATACATAAAACATAGTTTCATTGTATATTTAAGTTTTGTTATCATGGCAATTTGTAAAACCGCGAAATAGATATTAAAGTAAATTTTGATGTATACAATGAGCTGAAGAACTTCAGCTTTGCATAGATCATATAAAACCATACATTGTTAATTTTAGTAAATGTGAATAACGACCGTTTATTTTTCTATTTTTAATTGTTTATTTTAATTAATTTACAATAATTGAGCAACTTTGAAAAAAATGATATAACCCAACAAAGTTAATTGAAATAGGATATGTTTATGATGTTTATGAGTTTTAGTAGAATTAACTAATCATAGCAGAAATCGTTTTACACCAAATAATTTATTCAATTTATTTTGTACATTACATAAGTGCTCTATAATAGTATATTCTGCAACAGGTGCGCATTCTGGAATAGTCTGGCACCTTTCTTGTAATAAAATAGATGATGTAAATAACTAATTGCGGTAGCCGATATCTGTCAATTTAATTAAGGCAGTAATGAGTCAAGGCATTGCAATTTATTACATCATTATAATGTCTAATTTCTTATTCTTTACTATTCCATCAAGAATTTATCCTTTCTATACAGGGCTATTACTGAGTAATGGCGACCACGAATGTCCCAAATAGGTAACCCAATTTACACTTTCATATATCGCTATTCCAATACAAAAACATAGATACATTATTTGTCATATTTCCAACTGTCAATAATTAAGTTATAATATTTAAACTACCACAAGTATAATGAACTACTAGTAAAATTGGTATTCACCTTTAATGTTATTTGAAATCATAAATATTATATAAGTCAAGCAAGCGTTCGCAGTAGTTCAAACATCTTAGTCACTAATCTTGACGTTTATTGTCCAATTGTATTCATTTATTAGAAGATGTATTCAAATAACGAAAAGACTGATATGCTTTTAATTTTTGGCGAATGCCGTAAAAATGTAGTTGCCACCGCAAACACCGCAACAAGACCCTGAATTTTTAAGCAAGTGTATATTTTCAGATGCAACAGCATTTACAATTAACTATTGTATTAATACGCATAATTCTCATTATTGCGCCCAAGATAATCCAGAGTGGACATGAGTAGCACACTTTCAACAATTTATTCCTTAAATGTTTGGTGTGGAATTTTAGGAGAGCGTATTATTAGGCCGTACTTCTTTCCAAGGGTGTTAAACGGACAAATGTTTTTAATTTTTTTGCAAAACGAGCTACCGTTATTGCTGGAAGGTGTGGACCTTCATACATGCCAAAATTTGTGGTCCTAGTTAGGTATTGCACCACCTCATTTCCATCAAAACGTCCGGCAATTTTTATCAACTGAATTGGAAAATAGATGGATAGGAAGGAGTTCGATTAATCTATGGCGACGACGAAGTCCCGATATATCCTTTAGATTTTTTCCTTTGGGGTGTGCTAAAACATCAATTGTTTTTAAATCCGCTTGCTAATGTTGATTATTTAAAGGAAAGGATTACAGAATCGTGTAATAACACCAGAAACATTATGGCGTGTACAACGATCGCTTCTAAACAGAACTACAGCCTGCGTAACAGTCAGAGTTCAACATTTTGAGCAAAATTTACATTAGGTGTCTATTTAATAGATAATTAACATTTTTATTGATTTTTTCCAGTTAATTTCGTTTTCATTTTATATCCTGCTATTTGATGCTTTATTAAAAAAATTTCTTTAACAAAGGTGAATACCAATTTTACTAGTAGTTTAAATATTACAACTTAATTACTGACAGTTGGAAATATGACAAATAAGGTATATAAGTTTTTGTATTGGAATAGCAACCTATGAAAGTATAAATTGGGTTGCCTATTTGGGACATTTAGGGTCGTTATTACTCAGTAATAGCCCTGTATAAACAGCAGATTAAATTCCCTTATAACGTTTCCGATTTTCCGTATTTCACCATTGCAATGCACATTAACCGTTTTCCTTTCTCAAAAAAAAGTACAATATTTTACAGTTTTCCTAGTTTTGATACTATTTTTTGTAAATAGAAAGCAGCTAACATGTACGACGCCCGTGCAGTGCATATAAATCAGAAACGCTATTAGTTTAGCTTTAATTATAATTTAGTTTTCTTAAAATTGAAAAATTATTTCTTGAAATTCTTTTCTTTTGGACCATGTAAAAGTTTATTTAAAATTGGTTTGTTACTTCGGGTATTGTTCTGATATTACATTAATTAATATAAAATAAAAGAAATCACTCAATATTCATTGCTTTAATTTATAATCATTTTCAAAGCTTTTTTTAATTTCTCTTACTTCTATGAGGTATAGTATAGAGAAAGTATTGTTTTCGTCCAAAATTTTCTATGTCGAAATTTTAGTAGAACTATATGCTTTGGCCTGTCTGTGTGTGTGTGTGTGTGTGCGCGCGCGCTCGCGCGCGTGCGTGTGAACAGGATATATCGAAAATCAAAAATCCTAGATAAACATAATTTTATATTTAAGTCTATGTTTATCTTTACACGCGACTGCAACAATTTCATTAAAATTTAACAACCGGAACTGCCACTTTACTCTTGTCATTTTTTGGTTTTTCGAGATTTTCTCAAAATCGGCTCCAACAATTTTTTTAAAATTTTATATTTAAGTTTATTATCTTCTGAGAATGAGATTTAAACAATTTAGTTAAAATCTAACGACCGTAAGTGCCACTTTACTCTTGCCATTTCTTGGTTTTTCGAGATTTTCTCGAAATCAGCTATAACGATTTTTTTTAAATTCTATATTTAAATTTTTTATCTTCTGCCAATAGGATGTGAAGAATTTAGTTAAAATCTAAAGACCGGAAGTGCCTGTTTACTCCTGTCATTTTTTGGGTTTCCAGACTTTGTTGAAATCGGCTCAAACGATTTTTTTAAATTCCATATTTAAGTTTCTTATCTTCTGCACATGAGACATCTAGAGTTTAGTTAAAATCTAATGACCGGAAGTGCCACTTTACTCTTGCATTTTGAAGTTTTTTGCGATTTTCTCGAAAACGTTTTTAACAATTTTTTTCTGTGAGCTTAGAACTTTTCCTGAAAAAATTCATTGAAGCGAGTTATCAGGGACAATCTCTTAGGTTAAGCAGGGTTTTGCGTGTCTAGTAGCTTAGATGGGTCTCCGTTACAATTATCGTCTCCAAAATATACGTAAATAATAATCTAATCATTTCTGGGCGCTATTTCCATATCTATGTGCGTAAGAAAAGTCTTGTATTGTCTCACACCAAATTTTTATAAATATATATGTAGAGAAATGAATGTTAAAAAATGAAAGAGTTTAATATTGTCCATAAAATAAATCATCCATCGTTATTAGCAGCAAAATTATAAGATAAAAGAAGAACTGAGGATTGTTGTTTCAAACATCCTCAAAATATAAAACTCGTACTGGTTATACATAATTACTATGGTTAATATGCATTTCTTTTTAAAAGGCTTTAAGTTATATATGTAGTTATTAATAAAATCAACACGCTGCATGCTTCTATAAAGGAACCAGTGCAACTGCAGCTTTAATGAGAATCTTGCACTGATACATTGATACATTGTCAATAAACCCTATTGAACTTAATAAATATCAAAGTTATATAGTGGTTTTCCGAATTTAAAGTGATGTCGTTCAAATGTAACTAACAAACCAAGAACGACGTTTTTTAAAAACATTAAATACAGTTACTAAGGTTTTATTCCTAAAAGCTTGAAGAAGCTTGAGCTGTAGCAAAAGTAAATTAAGGATAACCCTAAAAACAGACTATTGTATTAATAAAATATACGTTCCATAAACGCATGTCTAGAACATGCAGAAGTTAGATTAAGTTTATATTAACTGACAACGCTGTTACAATAATGTGCACAAGTAAAAATTAACAATGAAATTAACACTAACTAATTTGACTAGCAAATAAAATCGTAATTCAGATGATGCACAACTACACTGTAAAGCTTTTCTTTGCTGATTACGACTACATTTAGTTATACACCACTTTTCTGGTTATGTATTTTAAAAAATTAATACAAAAACAAATTACCGTAAAGTATAAAATATATTTTTTTAAATAATATAAATCTAAATATTATTTTTACCCATACGCATAAGTAGCTGCATGGTCATCGGCTACATTTAATATGCATTTACAAATAATAAGCAAATATTATGCTGCACATTGGAGTTATTGGGTTAAATCCTGTTACTGTGCGTAAATTCTTGCAAGCACAATTGTTCACAAACATTTGAAGGGAAAGTATAATTCTTACAATTATGTAGTATGCAGTATAACAAGTATTTTAAAATAAACGTTTTAAATTTAAAAATAAAGGTATTACATTTCTAGTAAAATTATAAATTTCTATATAAAAGGTTGTTGGATTTATTTCACGTTTTGGTAAACGCGTACGCGCATTTTTTATTTTCAGTTCACCCAGGCATTATAATTTTGTATTTTTATGATATTTTTACAAGAATACTTAAGATTAGTTAAATCTAATCGTATTGTTAGGCTGTACGCAAGGACAGAGGCAAGTACGAAGAAATATGCTGATTTTGTTAACAACTTCCACTTAACAAAGCTGATAATTTTAAAGAAACCAATATTAAATGGAAATTTTGTAAAAAGAATGAGTTTATATTAGCTCCTTAAACTCTTCCAGATAACGTATAATAAAACGTCCCACGGTATATCCAAATAAAGTTATTTCTTGTTTTAAATTTTATGTAGCAGTAAGAATTAATCAACGCTCCACTTAATTAATAAAAAGAGTAATATGAAAATAGGTATTACGGAGTTAATATGATATGAAATTATTGTGAAAACATGAATTTCGAAAAGGGGTTAATTATTAAGCGATTCTAAACATTCCAACCAACTAGTACCTATTTAGTTTCAGCTGTAAACTAAACTACGAGAATTCAAATTCATCCTAGTTCATTAAACAACATTTTGTTTTAAAATTAGAAATTAATTTGGAGACAGAAATCTCTTAAAAGTTTCATTAAATAAAAGGAACCTTGAGATATGATTAAAATAACTGGAACAATCACAAAATACCCACTCTAAAATATCTATGTATTTACCATTGAACACTAAAATTCTACATTTATAAATTATAAATTCAAAACTGTAACTTTTTTAAAACTATTAAACCTTTAAACTTAATATATTATGCTTTAAATATTAAAATATCTAGTGTGAAATAACACAGGACTTCCTCGTATATGTATAGACATGCAAATAAGGTCCACAAGTGATTAAAATATATTTACGAACGATCACCCATTCAAGTTACTGGACATGCAAAACGCTGCTTAACCCCACAGATTTTCTCCGATAACTCATTTCAACACATTTTTTCCACAGAAACCGTTAAATTCGCGTAAAATAGCATCAAAAACATAAGAATTTCAACAAATTTTAAAAGTATTGTTATAGCCGTTTTCCAGAGAATCGTAAAAAACTTAAAAAATGTAAGACTAAAGTGGCACTTCCGGTGATCCGATTTTAACTAAATTCTTGTCGTCTCATGTAGGAAGATAGGAAACAAACATAAAATTACACTTTCACATTACGTTGAATTTTTGAGATACGTTGTTAGCAATTATCACTTTTAAGTACTTCCGGTTTCACGATTTTCGAAAATTTATTAGAGAAACCACTTCCACTTATATAAAATGGAATTAAGCAAATAATAAATATGATAAGATTTAAAAATAAATGATTAAAGCCGATTTGAAGAAAATCACGCAAAACGAAAATATTTAAAAATGACAAATAGAGTGATACTTCCAGTTAACCAATTTTAACCCAATTATTTATTTTGCATACAAGGGTAGTTGTGACCTCATATATAAATTTTCCGTTAAATATTTCTGTTTAAGGAAATGACTGAAACAAATACTGATTTAAACAAAATATCTGATGACCACTACTGACACGACGAGACGTGTAACTGTTAAATAATTAATCAAATGTATCTTACTAGATGTACCTATTAAAGATAATACGACAATGGAAAGAGTAAATGTTAAATGATAGCACCCGATAATCGAATACAAAAGTAGTCTAATTGCACCTAAAACCTTGTAAACTGGGTTAGCTAAAAAATTGAATAAATGCTAGAGCAACTTTTGACGTTTGTATTGCTTTTGGTTGAAACGACATAAACCATTGGATTTAAAGTGTAAAATTTTAAATATTTCAGAAAGTACTGAAAATAAAAGTATCGGGTGTGAGTTTGTTGAAGAGGCTTTTAAGAGTACTATCCCAAAATAAAATAAAAAATGTACCATTCCATTAAAAGAAATCATCTGACGTCATCACTCAAAAACTGATGACGTCACGGACATGCAAGATAAGTCGAAATAAGCACAATTAAAGATATTAGTTTACCTGTCTCGGCGTTTTTGCGTAGTATTATCGATACTTAAGTATATAATTTATTCCATAAGTAGTATTCTCACTGTATATATATATATATATATATATATATATATATATATATATATATATATATATATATTA
>JAHWXV010318660.1:0-11261 GCA_024586415.1 Phrixothrix hirtus
AAGAGGAATTAACCTATAGGTCATATAACATTTTTTGATCGTACTGACCCAAGGAATATGTGATATAAGTTTGTCGGTCGAGTCGCGGAACACCCTGTATTTCTTGTCTATGTAGTTAATAACGTTTTATATAAACTAAATATTTTCTCTAATGAATTTCGAAAATCCAGTGGCCAGAAGTACTTAACGTAATAATATTGTGAACAAAGTATATCAAAAACCAAACAACATAGAAAATTAAATTTTGTATCTAAATTTAATACGTTCCTTACGTAGTACCACGGCAAGGATTTAGGTAAAATTGAACGTCCGGAAGTGTCACTTTATTCTTGTGATTTTTAAGTTTTTTGAGGTCTTTTCGAAAACTGATATAACAATTTTTGTAAATCTTGCTTCCATATTATGCTGATACTCTTTTATGGGAACTTGATGATTTTTTTGGAGAATTCGCTGAAACGAGTTGTCGAAGAATATCTCTAGAGTTAAGTAGAGTTTTGTGTGTCTAGTAACTTGCAATTAGGTGGTGATCGTTGCAGTTATAGTTCTCAAAATAAACGGAAATATTTTAATCATTTGTAGGTATTATTTGCAAATCTATAATATGAAAAAGAAAGTTGTGTGTTGTCTCACAGCAGATTTTTTGGATAAAATTCGAACAATCAGGACAGCTGCATTTATGTAGGTATTCTACAGAACTAAATTCGGTTTGATATTTCAAATAATTATTTAATACTCATGAGGTAATAAGAGCAGATGATACTTCACTATAAATCCTTATTTCTTTAATTAATAAAATAATTAGTTTATAGGAAGCCCAACAAATTTAAATGCTTTATTTCAAAATAACGTATTGGTATTTTTACAATAATAAACGCTGATTCATTTATTTAAGAAAAATAAAGTAAATGCATGCTAAAGTAATATGATATATACAAATATACTAATCGTTTTTTATGTGTTAAATACGACAACGTACAATTTCAGACCTAGATTGTGATTTTGCGTAAGGGACTGACGTCAGACGGGTTATTTCTTTGCAGGCTGTTGTACATTTCCATATTATTCCTGGTGTTCTAGGGTTTTTCAAATTTATTATTAATTTCTCTCAGATTTCCATAGTTTCTGCTTTCTAATGTCGTCTTTTTCCCTATATTTTTTATATTTGCATTCTTGTAATTATGTTACTTACAGTTTCTGCTCACTAACCTCTCTATGAACCACACATGCGCCTAGAACAGCGTAGCCGAATATCAATTCAAACTGCTTATCTTTCGTACTAATCGAAATAGTTTCTAGGCAAATCAATACGTATAAAATTTCAGCTACTCAGAAAGGTCAATAAATGCATTTTGATCCTGCAAACTTTTCTAGTCATGTTCTAGTATTTAGCTGATTTCTCTACTCCAGAACCGAGTTGATAAATAAATATCGCCAAACGCACTTTCACAGTTTCATCTCATCTCAAATACACCGTTTCTCCTTTTAATTATCCACAAGCAGTGAGATATGACTGACTTCAAATGGCTATTGCTTTCTGCATTTGCCTTAGCCAAATAGAATCGAACACGTAAAATAAGAAGTAAAGTTTTATCTCACTATATAACTGTAGCAGTATGACTAAACCGTTGAAGAAACACATAAGGTACGCTTGGAAGGAACTTTACAAACTAACAATAAAGTTGTTTAAATATAACACTGAATTACATAGCTTACATGTGCATTGGATCTCAAAATTAACTGAAGGTTACCAATCGACAGCATCCCAAGTTTCGAATTATATAGCAAAGAAAATTCCAATAGACTCACTAATTTAGAGAACATTATTATAGTGTACTTTATTTTCTTGAAAATAAAGATATTTGGTGTGTTAGGCCTTTTTAATTATATTCGCAATGTACATGTTTCTTACAGACACTGCCGTCCTTTGCACGTCAGTGACGATATTTTAAGAAATATGTGTAGTTCTATTAGAAATTAAATTAAATTTAGTGCGTAGAATGTCCTTCGTCTGATGTAAACATCTACACAATATGTTTGATACCGATGTAATTATTTCACGCGGGCACTGACATTAGCGAAAGTTTTTTCAGTTTCCCCGAAGAACTGTATAGGAGTGGATGATGCATTCCTTTAATTTGTTAAATAATGTGTAAAGGTAAAAGATTAACCAACCCTGTAAAATAATAACTTAAGCAAATGCAACAACCTAATTTGAAGTTAACTTAGATTATAAATGATACACTTTAAATGCACTAAAAGATTAAGGGCTAATTTCATAACAAATTTAAAATTAGTTTTAATTTTAAGGTTACTTTTACTACTATAACTACGATTGTTTATACAATTGTAACCATAAAAGTCAAAGTTGACTTTAAAATAAAGTAACTTTTAAGTTTATTATGAAATTAGCCCTATAAATTAATTGGATAAATACATGATCGTTGATACATACTAAATTAAATCAAATTAATTCCATCAACAGATGCTATATGTAAAAATTTAAGATTGACGTAAGAAATTATTTAAAATCTCAAAAATGTATCGACAAGCACGCCAGTAAATTTTCATAATAATACTTAAATTAGAAACGTGCTGCCAACAAAAGAAAAAATTTACTTAACTAGTAAAATTCCAACTGCACTTCCAAAAGTGCATCTTTGGTTAACATAGTTGTAATTTATTTAGTAATAAGAAGGACAAATGCTAAAGGTTACATATATTATGGTAGCGCAAGAATCGTTTTTAACGCACTCTAGTTAAATCTAGTTGGTTACCAGCAAAACAAACTACAAATTTGATTGACTAACTAAAAATTTGGCGCAAAGAAACGTCAACTATATAATATCCAACACAAGTAAAAAATTAAATCTTTCTTAAGCAGCTAGCGTCCTAAGAAGAACGTACGCAATGTGCTAGTGCAAGTGCCTTAAAAAGCTACAAGACCCAATGTGTCTTAAGATAAATCCGCATTGTACTCGTAATTGTACTATTTGAGGTCTAGCTGACTAGATGCAGGTAGAGATCATCACTCAATTAACACAAATAATTTAGGCCAATTCCGAAACAGGGCTGAAACTAAGAGGTTAGTTAATTAATATGTAATTAACGCGATAAAGCTACGTTCTATAGACATTTTAAACCACCAGCTAAAAATTACATCAAATAGTTAAAATCTCATTTTAATTATAGCTCACATTTATGTAACACTAAATGCTAATTATAATTCTTTGTTAAATAATAATCAGATATAAAAACTACCTGCTTATTATAAAAACTTCTTCAACTACTGCTACGCTATAAATTCTATTTAAACATTACATCTTTCTTTGATACGCATCAATTTATTTATAAATCTTCTTTTATTACATGGGTATGTGTTAGTTTAGTTTAAACAATTCTTTTATATGATAAAATGTGACGAATCATTTTTAGGTTTTCATGTTTACCAATAAGGAGCAAATTCTTTTATGAAATGTTTGTTTTACCTGAGTAGATTAAAGAGAGAGATATATACATTTTTAGGTAGAAATATTACATTTTCCGTTGTGCAAACACACAGGGGTACTGAAATATCATTAAATAAGAAGTTTATATGTACGAAAGAAGCCGCTCGCCAACTATTGATGATAATAAGTCAATTGTATTAATCAAATAAGACGTACACGAAATAAGATCGGCAAATAAAAAGCATGAGTATGGAGCTAAATGTTTGCTAAATAAAAACTATCTCATAATCGATAGAGAAAAAGTATTTACAAAATGTGAAAACCTAAAAGGTACTCGCAAACTTTAAGTTAACTAAATGGCTGAATAACAAACGCTTGAATTAAAAATCTAAAATAAAGCAACATTTTAAGAAAATCTCTATCTTTGTTATCAATCCCAATAAATATAACTATATTACTTTGACAGTGATATTTCACACATAGTTATTGTTATACGTATTTATATCACATTTGACATTATTTTGAGGGTACTAGTAATTTTGAAATGAATCTATTGCAACAGGTAAAATTGGAATTAAAACCACGACCAGCTGCTTTCAAAGACTTTTAAGTGGGGGGTGTAATTACACAGAGGAAGAAAAGTTCCAAATACCATGGTTAGCCCAATCGAGAGAGAGTGGTTCTTTTTTAACGTGTATCTGTTGAACGATGAACTTTCAGATATCGGTGTACCGAGTTACTCAGAACTCTTACCACCTTCATCCTTATTTTCTGTTTCGTTGACTTTGTGTGCCGATTTACGGCTTCCCTTCTGGGATTTTATGTGGCCGGTTATTTTAAAAATCTCCGGCAGGCATTCAATGATCTTTTGCACCCCTTCGGTAAAAGTGGTTGCTTCTTTTGTTGCCTCAACTATGAGGCTACCAATGATTGTGATTTTTGCCATGTCCAGGTCCGGCAAGGAGACTCCTCCACTTTTATGGACAACGCGGATCACCTTCTCTTTCCGCGGCTTCGCGGTGGGCGGGGCCTTTGCTGGGTCCGCGTAAGACACGCCCCTTCGTGGTGTTTCTGCTGTAGCTTTTACTACTTTGGGGTACCTAGGGCACCCCTTATAGCTGGAGGTGTGTTCTCCGGCGCAGTTGGCACACTTTGCCGGAGATGTCTTCGGTTTTTCGCAGTCGCCGTTTGCGTGGTCACTCCCGCACTTTACGCATACGGGTTCTGCGTTGCAGTACCTCTGGGTGTGGCGGAACCTCTGGTATCGGTGGCACTGGGTTCTGGCGTTCTTCCTTTTCCTTAGAGCTTCAGCGACCACCTCCAGGTGGAGCACTGTCTTCAATTGGCGTAACTTCTTCCCGTCGCCGTTGTTTGTGGCTTCCACGTAAATTAGTGAAAGTGGAGTCTTGTTAGGGCCCCTGTGCATCCGGCGAACGGATAGCACATGTAGCCCTTGCTTCTTGAGGTCGTCTTGAACAGCCTCTTCTGGGATTTCTTGAGGGATTCCCCTAATGACAATCAGTAATGGCTTGTCATGAGGGAATCCAAAGGTGTGGAAAGCTAGACGCCCTGATTCCAGCAGCTCTATTTTAATGCCGGATGCCACGTTTCTGGCCCTGCGAACCGCTATGCCTCGCGCGCGAAGCATAGCGCCGACCTCGGGCCACTTTTCCTTCGAGCGAAGGATGATTGGTGGAACCGCCCCCTTGGAGGCGGTTTCCAGCCATTCGGTGGCGGCACAGCGCTGCTTAAGACCTCGAAGTTGTTCGAGGTCTTAATCGGAGTAGCAGCAGATTCAATCGTTTTCTGCTTTTTGGCTTGCTTCTTTTTCTTAACTTGCCTGAAGCCTTCGACGTCGGCGTCGCTCTCCCTTTTAGCGTCGCTCGTTGTTTCACCTTCTTCCATTTGGGGACACCTGGTGTCCTCCTGGATCACTGTTGCTGCTGTTGGCGTTTTTTCTTCCGCGGTAGCTTTCCGGGAAGTTTCTGGCTTGGAGAAGACCATCTCTGGGAATTCTGGGAAGTAGTATTGCCTTAGAAGGTTAAAAGTCAACTTCAAGGCCATATCTGGGTCACTGCACGATGCGGTGGCGACGTTCTTGGGGAGATTCTCGATTATCCCCTCTGGCAGTTCCATATTCTCACTTCTTCCGTTGTGAGTGGTATGGCCGTAGTAATAATTTGTCAGCGCTTCCAGCTCACCGGTTGTGAGCTTTAGAGGCTAGTTAGCGGACACCTTGTGAAATATAGGCACAAAAACACACGAATAAAATATTTAAATATAATATTTGCGCACTAATCGCCTATAGTCGGAGCTGGATACTGGAACCGACCCACCGCGGCAAGCTGAAGGGGCGTAAGTTACAGTATCACAATGAACAATGAGCTAAGAACAAACACGACTGTCTCTGTTGCGAGCTCAACGCACCAATGTCCGGAATCGGAATGTGTGTATCTGTTGGGTAGTCTGGACATTCCTATATAGCCCTGAATCGATAGAGGGTTTTTAAAATAAAATATATTGTCACAGATAGGGAGGGCTCCACCAAATCTGTCAGAATCAAATAAATGTTTCATATGACCCCTCGATCTTAACATTTTATACAACTCAAAGAACGATTTGAAACTTTCGGAACGGTAAATGGACCTTCGGGTCGATGTGCTTTCTAAACGGAATATAGGATGCTTAATAACCCTAGTCCTTATTTTAGATACGGAAATAATAGTCTAGATGTCAGTCAATTTATCAACGTAATTTACAAATGGCGGTACTTACATTAGTGGCGCGCAGCTTTCTCAGAATATCGTCCGTTACAATGGTTGCATCCTCTAAATTTCTAAAATAGGACATATAGGAAATAATTCATATTCAGGGTAACCTAAACATTTCTTAGATGGTTTAATAAAATTTGTGACTCTTAGAAATAAGCTGCAAACTGAGAAACTGGACCAGCCAATGTTTGTATAACCTTTCCAAGAATAATCTTAAGACGGTCAGCTAAATAATTATATACATTGTAGTAAGCATATATAAAAAGTACAAATTCAATTGTTAGTATCAATACAGTACCTAATAAATGATTTAATTATTAAACGCGTTAATTTGTGCTTAAATGCTACTGAATTACTACTGTCTATTATCAATGAGAAATAAACAAAGAAATAAACAGCCAATGATATTAAAACTTAAACTCGTGGCGATTTATTCGATTGCACCCCCTACACAAGCTATTACTGAATTGCTTAAATAATCTTCGCAGCTGTTTAGTGTAATAGCAATTATGCTTGAATTAAAATTACTCAACTTACAAAAACATCTAATGGTGGTTAATATAGTATGCCCATTCCTCAATGAAGTAAATAAAAAATGTAGGAAGTTCTGAGTTTTATCTTGCAACACTGAGGCTAGGTAGGCATCGTAGTCCTTTACAGATAGAAAATATGAACCAGCGTCCCCTTCAAAAGTAGTGAAAGCCCCTATTTTCGATTCCTCCCAAAAGAGTATACAAAACTGCGGCCTACGCAGATGGAATTTCCAAAACACAACAGGGTGCTCCACAATACTGCTATCAACAACTGTCTATAAGCTCTTTATGGGCTCTCGACTAGTCTCTGACTTTAAACAAATGCTCTTGTTTTAACCCTAATGAAGCCTACGTGACCCAAGCACAACACATCGTTGTTTCTATCCGGAACTCTTATAAAGATTGCATCAGCGGTTTATACTGTTATGCCTTGTAACATAAATATGTGTTCATTTATAAAATACAGGGAATATATGGAAAGTAGAATTTCAATACCTTGTTAGCATTTAAAATAACCCAAAAAGAAAGAAAAATTAACGTGATCGTATATCTCAGTAAACAGAAAAAATTTGCATCGCAAATTCTAACATAAAAAAATGAGCTAAAAAAATACCAAAACGGAGGCAAGAATGCCAAAAAAACTAAACTCTAATACATTAAACCTAAGCAAAATTTAAAAATTAAACAACCTAAAAATTTTTAAAGCTAAGGTAATAACAATATACATACCAGAAAAATGGTTATAACGAGGAATCTGGAAAACCAGAAGCTTCTCAAATACGATATACCATGCCAGTTGGGAACGCATTCTTGTGTCAAAGAGATCTCAAATGTAGCTGGTTGATGACATAGGTTACAAACAGCTTTGGGTTTATCCGAAGCAAGGTTTAAACGCCGTACAATGTCCAAATGTTGCTTAGACAACGGATGAGATTTATCAGGAATTTTTGAACGATCCGCTATTTTAGCGTTATCAACGTCCGAAGTGGACAATGGACTATTATTATGGTAACGTAGAGACATTTATCTGCCGAAATTTGCAAAGTATAGGGAAACACATAAAACTTGGTGACACGCAATTCTTATTGTGCAAGCGATTTTGGGATAGAATTTATTCCAATTATGTTGATTATCATTTACATAGGAAATCAACATCGTCTTCGGAATGCGTATCCCATATCATACAGTATAATCTACTGAATGCCGAACAAAAGATAACACTATCCTCAATTGGTTGAGTATCAAGCGACGCTGTAATAGAACGCAGGCGAAAAATAGATGAAATTTAATAAAATAATCTAAAACTACAAGGATGTGCGAAAAGGGGGAGTAAAGGTCCAAACAAGTCTGTAGCAATCATTTTCCAAAGTTTATACTGAATTAGCTGAGTTTATACTAAACGGATCATTTTATTGTACCAACGATCGGAGGAATGGTCTTTATTTACAGGAGGATCTAAGGATGAATTATTTTCTACATTTGAAAACTTGGTGATTAATTCGATAGTAAATGGAATAGTTCAATGAGCTCTACGATGGTAAATATTCTGTTATTCCGAATGATTTCAAATTCTGACCCCTATCCTAAAGAGTTGTATAATTATCGTGGGGTGTACTCCTCTCTATTATGACCATTTTGCCTTCTACTTTCGACATCGGGGTGTAACAACTTACTTAAAAATTAATTTTCATGTACCATATGTACTCATGTCTTTTCGTTAGATAGCCGTAAAAAACTGCGAGTTTCATATTATTAACATTACCACTCTTTCGTTTTGTTAAATCAATATGACATTTCATTGTATTGCATACTTTCCAACATCTATGAATCTATTCTCAATAAAGACATTGTCAATTCAACTAAATATACTGTCAACCAACCAGATATTTAAACCTTCTGGAACATACTACTATTATCATTATCATTAACATTATTACTATTATTATTATTACGAGTATAAGAGGATCCTAGTGTTTGGCCACTAGGTTTATTCTCTGGATTCAGCTCTTCAAAGTTTTTACATGTTCGCGTGGCCACAATCTATATTGAAAGGAACCTACTTTCAAACTCTGGAAATGTCCGCGATGCTAAAACTGTTCGATCATGGCCTGTAGCATTCTTTTCAGTATTGGAAAATTCATATGCAATAGTGTATAAGTACGGAAGGTAAATACGTTGAAATAGATAACGGTAAAGTTGTGAGATTGTATTAATGAAGTACACTTTTGCCACCAGCTTTGTTATTTCGTACTTGCATCTGGTACCTATATATTAAGATAACATCGAAAGCGAAGGAGACAAGACAATTCAAAAAGTAAATAAATATTAAACTCCTTTTTTAGTAATAAATGTAGAAACTTATTTCTTAAATATTTCCTTTAAGAACTGAAGTGCGAATACGTTGTTACTCTAGATATGTACGTCTCAAAATCAACAAATCTTTAGTACTTATCCACGCTGTTCTTAGATTTTAGCGCATTAAGCGTCCTAATGTAATTAATACATATAAATCTTATATACATAAATAACATTCCGTAAATGAGAATCTAGGCATTGGCTTTAAAAATGATTAGCTAGTATTTGTGTAATTAGTTGTAAACGAAATTTGTACTTATGCATATTTCATTGTATTATCAAACGCATTCAAAGGGTGTAAGTAAAATATTTAATTAAATTATTTTGAATTATTGGATACACTTAAATCCATGCCGATTACGCTTAACTAGAATCGTTTAAAATATTATCCACTTAGCAAGATTAATAAACGCCATGTTTCTTGAGAGTAAAAAATATTAGGCATCATTATTGTCCCTTAGTGTTGATGTTTGCTGCAAGCTAATATATTTTCTCGTTAACTTAAATGGATGAAGGAGTACTTGAAGCTTATGAATAGCAATTACGAAGAATTTAATTTAACGCCGGCGTCATTCAAGGGTTCGCTCTTTACTGTTCGTTTTGCTTCTATCTGACCGCGACAGCCTTTGATGATGACAAACAGCCACTTCAGTACTAAAAGTGATCAAAGGTTCTAGCTTAGGTTAAAACATTCGTTGTCTGAACAAATTTTAATTTAATGGTGAAAAAGTGCACTCGTCATCCAAATAAAGTCCCCTTCTTAAATTGTAATTACATAGTTGTCACACTAAAACAACTTCACACCTTATTCAGTTCTGCGCAAATTCAATACTAGCAATGAGAAATACATTTCCTTATAATATATAATCTAATTGCCTACTTACATTTATCAGACATCAAAAATTCTCAACAGAACTATATGGTCACATCCCGTGCAGCAATTTACAATTAAGCTTGTAGGAGAGTTGCGGCAGCAGTGTACTAAATGTTCGTTAACTTGAGCAGGGAACGTTATCCTTAAGGGAATAATCGCGATTGTTTCCCAGCTAAACGTGTTTCTTAATTGTAGTACAATGCACATCGTTCATCATAGACAACAATAGGACATTATTAGGGAATTCCATTAGGGGTGTTATGTAACATTACGGTAATACATATACTATTTATGTGGTTTGTGTATTATTTGCATAACAATAAAACCATTAATTTATGGATCGCTGAAGTTTCATTTTAAGATACTTGTATCAAATGCATTTTTCTGTGCATAGGCAAATACACTGAGATTTGTTGACTTTTAAACTCCAAATAGTTGCAGGAATTATACCAAACATTTAATTTTACATAAAATAACGCAAGAAAATGCAATGTAAAGTACTTTTAGAAACGGTATTGGCAATTTAACATTTTGTAGCATATATTTTGATCTAAAATGAAAAAGATAAATACAATTAAAAATGTATTTTAAAGATATCCCCATAGCTTCCTTGCAGAAGCTTATACTTGTAAATATTGTTATTTTATTCGTGTGTTAATTGGAAGTTGCATTTTAAAAGGCTAAACAGCAATTGAACAGTAGATTCTTGATGAAGCGTAGTGAGGTGAAATTAATCACATTAATGACTTCGTTCTTTACTAAAAGCGATGCAGTAAAATTTTATTTTAGTAATTTTTGTTAAATACCACTAGTTGCTGAAACATCATTGGTAAAGGAGACCAGCCAGTTATATTAAACTAATAATATAATGGGACGTTGTCTGCTCACAATATCTATGTTAAATACTTTTTAGCAGCCTTGCACATAATACGTTACATTAAAAATAATGCTTTGGTTTTTTTATAATTTGCTAATAAGGCATTCTTCAGGTAATACAAGAATTATTTTGTTTTACGTTATGCATGAATAGAATCGATACTGTAGTTAAAACTTACAATATGAAATAGAACATGGGAAAACTTGTGTATTTTATTTGCGGCATCACTGCTTCAACTACTATAGTAATTTCGCCATGCCTACTATAGCCCAGTCATAATAGCATTTCAGCTTGCATAAATTACTATACAGCTGAAAATTGGTGGAGGTCTTCATTTCATTATTACAAATGAAATGTCAGAAGTCCCCATCGATCCCACATCTGCTAAAAAAGTTATTCAAGGTC
>JAHWXV010318706.1:0-23626 GCA_024586415.1 Phrixothrix hirtus
AACAATTCTAAGGCTTCTCACCAAGAGAATTTTTAACCTAACTAAGTAGGTTAAAATCTCAAAAGTTTGCATTTCCAAACAGCGTGACCAACACCAGCAGCAAAAATAAATGTAAAATTAGGACTTATACGGGCCAGCTTCGTCATGGTGCGGAAATATAAAAAATTTAAACAAGCATTAAATCGAATAAAAAATGATAATATCAGTATGCAAACAGCAGCAGAAATGTATCAAATTCCATGATCTACCCTTCAAGATCATATGAAAAAGGGAAAATTAGGGCAAACAATAAACAAACTGGGAGGACAGCCCGTTCTTACAAATAAAGATGAAACGAAATTAGTTGAAGACATAATAAAATGTGCTGAATGGGGCTTTCCATTGTGAATCAATGATATTAGAAGCCTTGTTCAAGAATACTTAAATCGATGTGGTCGTCGCGAAAAAAAATTTGTAAATAATATGCCAGGATTAGATTAGGCAAAGTTATTTTTAAATCGGCATCATGAATTAACTGTAAAGTTAGGCGAAAATATAAAAAGAAGCAGAGCAGCCGTCAGTTATGAAACATTTTCAAATTTTTTAAAGAATTAGAAATTAGTTTGGAAGGTGTATCTCCAAACAATATCTTAAACTATGACAAAACTAATTTTGTAGATGATCCTGGTCAGACCAGGGTATGTATCATATTACTTAGGTATACCTACCAATTCTTGCTTTTATATAATTACTATTAATTTAGGTTGTTGTTTGAAGAGGAACAAAGCATTCAGAAGCTGTTAAAGATACTTTAAAATCAGCTACAACTGTAATGATGGCAGGAACAGCAGCAGGGGTTTTACTACTGCCATATATTTGCTACAAAGCGACCAATATGTACGATACATGGCGAGAAAATGGACCAGTGGGGGCTAGGTATAATAGAACTCCATCAGGACGGTTTATGATGGCAATATTTGAAAATTGATTCTTCAATATTGTGGTTCCATTTGTAAAAAAACTGGATGGACCAAAAGTATTAATCAGGGATAATCTCTGTAGCCATGTATCCCATGACGTAATTAGGCACTGTGAAGAGCTTAATATAAGATTTATACTTTTGCCACCGAATTCTACACATTTATCGCAACCACTCGACATTGCCCTTTTTCATCCCATGAAAATATCTTGGAGAAAGTGTTTGGATCAATTGAAAAGATATAATCAAGGTGTTCTTCAAAAGAGTCAATTTCCTAAACTCTTAAAGGAGAGTGTAGCATCAATTGCATCTGTAGAATACAATTTAAAGTCAGGTTTTAAAGCGACTGGGATCTATCCATTTGATCCCAATGCCGTTTTATCAAAATTACTAAAAACATATGATAATGATACAACAGCAGATAAGTCGTGGACTGAAGCATTTGCTCATATTCTTCAAGAGACTTGGTAAGTTGAAACTAATTTAAAGTTTTAGCTTGTTTCTATAATCTATATTTTAGTATCCAACCATCATGCTCGGGCTCAAGAGGAAGAGGACGCAAAATTCAAGTTCGTCCTGGAAGATCTATAGGAAAGAAAGACACCGCTTTAGAAGATACAAGTGATGACTCTAGCCACAATGAATATGAATCATCAAATACAATGAGTGATTCAGATACCTATGAAAAAGAAAACACATCCATGTTAAGACAAGATCCTAGCTTTATGGATTACATTGTGGCATCTTTTTGCACTTCTAAGGGTGCAAAATATTTTGCAGGAAAAATATTGTCTCAGTGTGATGACCAATATGAAGTAAAATTTTTAAGAAGAAATACCGGTGAAAAAAATTATTTATTTTGTTTGGCCCCAGAGAGATGAAATTAGTAATATAGACAAAGATGACATAACTCAAGTTTTAAGTGTCGTATCTGAAAAACGAGGGAAAATAGTGTGAATAAATGTTTTGTTTTAATAATGTGTGCCTTACTACAACTGATATAGATGCTTTTTATTACAATCAAAATGATTCTATAGGTATTTTTTAAAATATTTTGTGCTTGAAGACGCTTCATATTAGTTTTAATTTAGCCAGTAATAAGTATTATATCAGTAGACAAAGTCGTCCCATTTTATGGGATGACTCTGAACAGAATGTGACATTTAAAATAAAATTGAAACGTAATTTTTGGTAACTATTAGTCACATAGTCTTGCAGAAGCGATGTGACAGACGCGACATGAATTTTATGGAAACTTTTTTGTGTCAAAAACACACTGAAAATCGAAAAAATGTGCAAAATTTGGCCGAAGTCACCCCACTTTATGGTAATAATAAAGTCAACTAAATAAATAGAAGTAAATGGAATCACAAAGTACAATTAGGAAGTTGTGAATATAACAGTGTGTTTACATTTTACATTAAACACACTGTTATATTCACATCTTTCTAATTGTACTTTGTGATTCTAGTTAGTTCTATTCATTTAGTTGACTTTATTATTACATTTAATAACATTAATTTTTTACCAGTTTCTTGCTTAACTTTATTGTACTTGAGAATGTCCAGTTGTGGGTGAAACATGTCGTAAATAAAAAAAATGTTATCACACTTATGGATTGGATTGTGTTTTAATTAAAAATTAAAAAATTTATTTAATTTTTCATATTTTAACTTAGGTTAACTTTAAGCAATTTATGATTTATTGAAAGTCTAGGTTAGGCTTGCACATCTGGATAATGGGTGATTGCCGTTAATTATTTTCAGGAATTTCAGCATTTCATTAGACATGCTAAGCTGATAGGAAATATTTGTATTATTACTTAATGCTAATCATAATAGTCATGTTAGTATTGATTTTGCTACTTACACAAAGGAAAAGAACATTATAATTTTGACGTTTTCACCACAACGTAACCTTTAATTTTATCAGTTTTTAGGTTTTTTAAAATATTTTACAAAAATGAACTAAACAACTGTATACAAATTAATTCAGGTAAAATGGCAACCATTTTCATAATTTTCAAATCCTTGTTATAGTTGGTTTTTAGAAAGTTGGAATATTTCCTTAAATGTAGATATTTTTTCAGAAAAACATCTTTTGGCCGTCTCTTTAATGGATCAGTCCCTAATACCAAATGCACCAAATTTTAGCAACTCCACTTGCAATTGATAAAACATCAATTAATAATTTTGGAGAACATGAACATGTTGAATTTTTCAACAGCAGCAGAAGTTATACTGCCAGAAACAGTTAGACCTTTTCTAAAGATAAGAAAAAGATATAACAAACATCAGAGAAGAAAGGAAGGATTCTGAAAAATAATCACTGCAACATTAAAAATGTTAATATCAAAAGCTGAAAACAAAGAGAAGAAAAATTAAATAAAGAGAACACTGATGAAGTGCAAAATGGAATAGAAAGACGAATATTACAGTGAGGACCATAAATTTAATAACAGTGAAAGTGACAATAATGAGTAATTTGTAAGTGATTTTGCTGTAGTAAAATTTGGAACTACAGAAAAATAAGTTTTGATATGTTGTGGGTCAGGTGTGGAAAAATAAATTTAGAATTAAGTTTTCGAAAAAATCCAATAACTTCTAAAACCTAGATAAAAATGTATAGTAAGTAAACTAAATAAAAGAGACTTCCAAAACCTCAACGTATGAGGGATTAAAGAGAGTTCTACAGTTTCCCCATTGATCTCTCCAATATAGTTAGTTACCTTATTAGGTTTTGGTGTCAATTACATTTTAATAAAGTTTTTTCATCACAGATTTTTGGTTTTTTTACAATTTAATTATTTGCATCCCTTTCGTTACTTCTGAATACAATAAAAGGGGCAAATCATGATTGGTAAAATATATAGAAAAAATCAAGACTAAATAAATTTGAGTCATTTTTTGTTAATAAATACAAATACAAATACGAATATTGATAATCAATATACTGGATGCTGTAGAAAAAGGGTTAAATATTTTAAGAACATACGATCAAAAATAACTCGGAAATTTTAGTGGACATGGGTCTTCAAATCAACTGTTATTGAGATAAGAGCTATTTGAAAGTTAAGGAGGGATTTTAGTTTTTATTTAATATTAAAACAATGGCTCTATAAAAATTTTTCAAGTTTGGTACACTTATAAGTTTTGACATGAAATCTACTAATTATAAGCATTTTTAAGTAAGCAATTCGGACAGGGTGGTTTTCAAGATGGCAGAGGTTAATCACACTTCTATTTGTTTTACTCTTCCAAATTACAAATTTTTTTTGTTCTTGTTTTAAGTTGCTAGGACACGAGTTTCTTAGAAAATTACCTTAAATTATTAAGAATAACTTTTACGAAAATAAAAACTTTTAGTTTTTGTAACTCAAAGAAACCTCAAAGGGGTCCCATTCCATGGTGTGATAGGTTTCCCGACTCAATTCCCTTAGACTTTTGTTATTTAAAAACTTTAGTGTAAGCAACAACTGTGAATAATATTGTCAAGTTGCAATAGCAAATTGAGAAAGGTTGTTGAACAATTTGGACACAATCTGGTTTAGTGAAGGATTATGGAGTACCTTCTTGAGAAGATATAGATCCTGTGCTAAAATGGAAGGACATATCAAATATCTTCTGTGATAATCATGTTCTGTAGCACTAAACACTAAAAACTAGAAAACTGTACAAAAAATAAGATCACTCTTTTCTTGAAACAGGTTGATTTCTTGACCCATATCTACTAAAACTTTTTGACTTGTTTTTGGTCCTAGCACATGACTTTAAAATATTTAACTTTTTTTTTAATACCCTGTATATTATTCCACAAAACATCTACTCATAAAATACTGACACTTTTCTTAACTCATCGTAATAGGCAACACACAGCTTTTAAAAGTAACTTTGCTATTAATTTAAAGCTTTATTAATTTAATGAAAAGCTTACTGAGGAAAGAGATTTATTTTATTTATAAAAAATAACATGTATTGCCCATAAAAGTGAATCAAGATGTTGCAAGATAAAATGCGCATTGTATACACATACTTAAATTGATTCACTATATATTTTTTCAAAGTTACAGTTCAGGTGATGTTTCTTCATATATCATAATGTTTTCTGTTTCTAATTTCTTAGGTCACTTAAACGTTTTCCCCAAAATGAAGTATGTTTGTAGTATGTAGTAGCTTTCACAAAATGTGATATTTAGACTAGATTAAATTGTTAGTTGCATAAAAATTTATTTATATTTTACATGCTTATACAAAAAATTAATAAAATAATACTAAAAACAGTCTTGTATGGCACAATTAATACAGCACACAAACCTACACTCACCAGTATGCACTATCGTCTTTTCACTAACAGTAACGGTTCTGGTAGCTCCAGTTTTAGAAACATCCTTAAATTCAATAAATATTAATTTAATAAAATTAAAGAAAAAAGCCAATTTACCTCAACAGCTTCAGTGGTTTCCCAAGCTCGCTGAATAAAGTCTTCTGGGGAAAATTGAGTGATAACTTCTTCAACCGTAGCATAATTAAAGTCAATCATTTTCATAAATGCTTTGAAGCCGACTACTTTAGCCAATTGTCCTTCATCACTTGTTGTTTCTTCAGTTAGTACTTGTGATATAAGAGGACTATATCCTTTTCTTTCTACTACATTAACTAGAGCTGACTGAGCATGAGGTGTTTTAAGTGATGGAAATTTATTCTCATTATATAAAACTGTTATTTCGCTTACACTCACGCCTGTCTTTATTAAATATCCAATTTCCGCAAGTTCTCGCAATGGAGATTCACCTGGACCAAATTCTTTTGCTTTAATTAAATCCATCATTTCAGTTACTTCTTTAGCCATTTTCAATTCTTCTTTAACAATTATTTTTTCAACACGTTCAATTATATCTTCTAATTTAATATCGGTTACAGTAACTCTATCAGAAACAGTTAAATGTCTAACTTCTGTTGGAGTTATGTTCAGTTCTGGCATTCTATCTTTTATTTCTTGTAATGAGTCTCCAGTAATGATATCAGTTATAGATATATGCTCTTGAGTAGATAATTTCTTTTCTGCTTGCTTCTGTAATATTTCAAATGTTTGATCTTCTTCATCTATCTTCTTACATGTAGCAGTGGCCTCTGTCACTAATGATTCTTGTATGGGTATGATCGGTTGAGCTTTAACCTTTTCTTCCACTTTTGATGTTATTTCTTTAATATCTTCTATTACCTGGATTTCTTCAACATCTATAGATTTTGTTTCTTCCTCTGTAGATGATATACCCTTCTTCTTTTGTATTACAGTTTTCTCAACCTTAACTCTTTCTTTCTTAACTTTCTCTTCTTCTTCTACAGCTTGTTTAATTTCAAGCTCTTTCTTCTTTTGTACAGGAATAGCTTGGATATACAGTTTTGCTTTAGTAGTAGCCACACCAGCATCACTAACTGCTTTACAAACATATGGTCCTTCATTTTCTTTCGATACCTTTGTGATTGTGCAAGTAGTTTTATTTTCTTGAATTCGTACTTTTACTTTATTAGTATTACGGATAATTTTATTATTGTGGTACCAAATTATATCTGAAATAAAATATTTGGACATTAAGTTTTAGTACTAAATTAATTAATATTTAAGATAATGGGTGCATTTAGCAGACAGAGCAGCTTTGAGTCAGCTACTCAGCTTGATAACTATGCTTTTATCAATATAGAAATGTTATTGGCAATTGTTGATGATTTTAAACCTCAAAGTGGATATTTGCTACTCATTAATGATAGAAAAATACCAAAACTCAATTAAAATTACTTTGTAGAAATTATATAATATAAATATCATTTTCATAAATGTCAAGCAGATTTTGAGGTAGGTAAGTATAACTAAAATATTTGTTTGCAATAATTATTATGATAAACATAAGGTTTAAAATATTTAATTCAACGATTTAAATGAGTTTACTGCATTCCAATTGCTGAGTAAGACAGCAGATTCTATTTTTGCTTGGAAAATTTGACAGCTATTACCTGTTAATGGCAAATTAGTGTATCTTTTTAACTCAACAACTCATCTGCTCTGTCTGCTGAATACATGCAATGTTGCAGTGTATCTATGGTTAATATATACTTGAAATAATGCATAATTATTTTAAAATGACAAATACCTGGTGTTGGTGTTCCAGAAAATATACATTCAAATATAACTGTTTCAGATTCAGTTGTTCGAATGTCTTTAATTTCTTGAACGAATGTAGGTTCACTTCGAGCATCTGAAAGTAAATAGGGGTTTATATTACATTTTAAAAACGAATTGACAAAATCTTGATAGGAAGAAAACTAACCTGCTTTGACTAGAATAGTGGTATGTTTTGTTTCTTAACTAAGCTTGCCAGTCAATGATCTATAGAAATTCAAAACACACATGCAAATTAAAATTATTATGATAAAATAAAACAGTTAATATTGTTAGTTTACCTGACCCTAGATTTGAGTTTTCTGTGTATTCAGGAAATGAAAGTACTTCTGTTGATAATTCAAATGCACTTGCTAAGCCACGACCTTTTCCATCACTCATGCATTCACTCTCCAATAATAAAAATTCTTGTAGTTCTTCTTGGCTATCAGCAGTATGCAGTTGAAGAAATGTGGATGGATCTAATTCTCGTGGTTCCAAAGGGTACATGGTCGTTTCATGATAATAACCAAATGCCTGCTGAATTGGCATCGAATCTTTTGATCTGGGAAAAGTTTGATATTTTTCATTTATTGGTATAGAATCTAAGTATTCTGAAGGAATTGGCTCACAAGAGCTAGAAAATATACGAGATGCATTGAGATTAGGTTTTCTTTTGTCTAATCCTGTACTTCCTCTACAACTTCCACTTTCTGTTGATGGTTCTGTGTTTTCTTCAATTGGTGATAAAATGTAATAATTTGAATCTTCATAAAAATATTTTTTGTCAATATATTCATCACTATCATTCATATCATTTAGAAAAGTATTTTTTTCTTGTTTTGATATTTCTGTAAGTGAACTTTGTGATTCATATGTTGGGTCATCAGGAAATTCTAGACTGGTAACTAAAGTGTTTTCTTTTTGTCGATCTGTAGAATCAATAAGTTCCATAACTGAGCTTAAGGAGTGTCTATGTGAATTAAGATAATCAGTCATTGCATTTTGGATAAATCCTGTTTTTGTTTTCTGTCTGTTTATTGGTTCACTACAAACAGATGTAACAGATTGTCCTTCAGTTAAATTTTGAGTCATAAGAGAACTTCTTTGGGTTTGTTCTTCTGAAGATATATATGACAGTGTTTTAAAACTAGATGCTGATTCTAAATAATTTACTGAAGAATTTTTACCTGTTGATAATCCTGTATTGGATTTGGAAATCTCCAAACTATCAATTGATAGATCAAGTAACTTAGACGAGCCTAACATGCAATTTACCACACCAAAATATTGTTTACCTTTTAGGGCTTGCTGCAATTCTTCCATATGTGTAACCCATTCTGGTTTTCTATATTCTTTGGTGCCCACGATACCTAAATTAAAAATATTTTTAATATACTTTACTTTCATACATTAACTGTATATAATGAATTACTTTAATATATACAGTTACATTCAAAATTAAATTAAAGTAGATGTAAAGAATAGTTTAAATTGTTAGTGTTCATGTCATATTGTTGATGGGCAAGGAAACCTTGAATATATAATTAACTGAAAAATATCAAAGCAGTAACATTAATTAATTTTCATAAGTCTAATTAATTTAACTCACTTTCTAAAGTTAATTCAGTTGTAGTAATTGCAACTCCTAGAGGATTGTGAGCTTCGAAAGTTATATTGCCAACATCATCCGGATACATTTCAGAAATAGTAAGTACTGAAGTACCATCTTCATAGTTTTCTATTGTAAATTCACTTGAAGGAATTATTTCTTCACCTTGTTTAAACCATTTGTAGGTAGGTTTTGGTTTTCCTTCTGCTTTAGCTTTTAACCTATAATATTAAAAGAAACATTATTAATTGTTATGTAGGTACATCTAATTTTTGTACAATTTTACCTTGTAACATCTCCATCTTTTGAAATAATTAATTTTGGAAGTTCTTCAATAATTTTTGGTGCACATTCAGTGTCACTATCAGAAGGCATCTCCAAATCACTTAAAGTCTAAAATAAAATTAACAGTTAAGCTTTTTCATGCCAAATAAAATTATGCATGTTTTTATGACTTTTTATTATTTCTGATTTATATTAGATTTATAACAATAAAATAAAAAAATTAATATCTAAGAACTTTTTATACTTAGATCATTAGTTCATTATGATTTGAACAATTGTACATACTTAATTACAAGTAATATATGGTTATGTTTTAGACAGGGCAAAATTATGTTCCCATACTATGAACATGAAATAGACATTTACTATATATTCTAAATTGGTTGCCAAATCAACATCTTAAAATAAATATCAAATTATGTCCACTGCTGGTTATTACACTGAAAACCTTTAAGTTGCATATTTTTAAGAATATAACAAATAAATATATGTATTATAGATATGAAAATAATGTCCACATATGATTAAAATATAATTTATGGTTATTTTGGAAATGATAATTGCAATGGTCATCCATCCAAATTACTGGGCACGCAAAAGGCTGCTTAACTCTAGAGATTTTCTCCGATAACTCGCTTCAGTATATAAACCAAAGAGTTCGTGTGAAAGGGCATCAAAGACATAAGAAATGTAGTAAGTTTTAAAAAAATGTTAGAGCCGTTTTCGGGAAAATCACAAAAAACTTAAAAATCACAAAAATAAAGAACACTTGTGGTCATTCGATTTTAACTAAATTCTTGCCATCATATGTTAGGAAGGTAGTAGCAAAAAATATAAAATTTAATTTTTCTACGATGTTTAGTTTTTGAGATATGTTGTTTACAATTAACATTTTAAGTAGTTCCGGTTACTCGAGTTTTGGAAATTTATTAGAGAAACGGCTTGGTTCATATAAAGTGGAATTAAGTGCACTAATAGTGTGTTCGACTTATTGAATTATACTAGTGCAGAGCACATCAGCAGTTTTCCTTTTATAAAAAAATATAACATTTTGCAGTTTTCCTAGTTTTTATACTATTTTTATGAATAGAAAGCAACTAATATACACCACACCCATGCAGGTAGTAAGTTGAACTTGCCATAACTTAAAAAAGGAAGAATTTTCTTATCTCTTAATCTGTTGTAAGACCTTTGCTAAAAATCAATGACATTAGGTGCCCATATTCAGGAAATTTTAAAGGCCGATTCCTTATAATGCAATTCATTGAAATAAGACAGATTGCCCTAAAATATGGAAAATTATAATCTACCATTCCAATAAATATAATACAATAATAAATTAGTCAATATAAGCAATACTGTTTACTACCTATGTAAATAACTTATTTTAAATTATTAAACACTTTCACTTGCTTAGTAAAAAATTCATTTATAGTAGTTCAGTTACTAAAATTATTACCATAATGGTAATTGGTTAATGAGTGTAGTTTATAAATTTAGTGACTTTTTAATTGTGAACAGAACAATACAACCTTATTTTCAGTTTAACTGCCCAGCAAAACAAAATTTTAAACAGATTACTGATCTACAACTACTTAAAAAAATTCCACCTTAAACAAAATTGTCAACTTCACTTCTAGTTACTTGATTCTAACCAAATTCTTAATTTTGCATACAAAGGTAGTCATGACCTGAAATATAAATTTTATTTATCTAGGACTTCTAGTTTCATAGTTATTTTATTATCAGTTAATGGTAAAATTCTTCCGCTTATTCGATTTATGGAAACTTTTCTGAGAAACCATCTAGATTATATGAAATCGCAGTAAATGGTTAAGGAAGAGTTGATTTCGAGAAAATCATGAAAAACCAAAAAATGACAGGAGTAAAGTGGCTCTTTTGGTTATCCGATTTTAATCAAATTGTTGCGGTTATGTGTTTGGATGGCTACAAACTGAAATATAAAATTTTGTTTGTCTATGCCTTTTTGTTTTTGAGATACCCTATTCATACACATGTACATAAATAGATAGACACGCACACACACACACACACACACACACACACACTTGATTTTTGGATTCCTGGTATCCGAAAATGTGTATTTCCACTAAAATTTCAACATTGAAAATTTGGACAAAAATAATACTTTCTCCTTTACCTATATTTCATATAGAGTAAGAGAAAGTAAAAAACGCCTCAATATTTGTACATAAACTATAATAGATTTATATAAAATTTTCAAAGATATTAGAATTATTTTTAGATGAATCAGAGTTGTGCTAAATTTATATAAATACACAAAGATCTTATCACTCACCTTATCTAATAAATCTTCTTCTGATCCACTAGCACCAGTTACTAAACCAATTTCAGAATCAGCAATATATTCATAAGCTAAAACAATAACAATGAAATTATATATTTTCACATTAAAAATATTTACCTTCAACAATAATTGTTGTTTTACAAATTGCTTCGCCGACTTTGTTTACAGCACGACATGTGTATTCCCCTGCATTTTCAGGAAATATTTCAGAAATGGCCAACATACATACTCCTTCAGAATCTTGAAATATTATAACATCTTTAGCTTCTTTAACGGGATTTCCATTGCAAAACCATTCTGTTTTTGGCACGGGTTTTCCAATAACTTGACAAGTAAGAGTAACTTTTTCTCCATCCATTATTGTAATAGGAGATAGTCGCTTGACAAATCTAGGGTATACCAATTCGGTAGCTTCTTCCCATTCGCTCTCTTCAATAACTTTTATATCTGCTGTACTGGTTATAGAACCTACTGCATTCTCAGCCCGGCAAGTGATTGTTTCAGTTTTATCAGTTTTGATTTCATTAATTAATAAAACAGATCGGTTATCTAAAGTTGTTATGCATACATCTGAAGAAGATACTAAGGGCACAGAGCCTTGATACCATTGAAAAGATGCAATAGGTTCAGCTTTTACAATTGCTTCCATGATAACCGTTTCTCCTGGAATTACAACTTGTGATTTAATAGGCTGAATGAAAGAAGGTGCCACAGCTTCCAACATTTCTTTATTATCAGTGATCGTTACTGATCCAGACGTACGAGCTTCTCCTTTAACATTAACAGCTCGCACTTCATATCTACCAGCTTTTTTAGGATGTTTTTTAGAAACACGTAAGACTGTCTTTTGTTCCTTTGTAGTTATTTTTATGTTCTCTGTTGGTTCTACTTGTTTTCCATCTTTAAGCCATGATATTTCAGGAGTAGGAATACCTTCAAATTCAACATCTATTACAACATCATTATCTGGTTTAGTAATTTGTGCTTGAATAGGTTTTGTTATTTTAGGAGCTTGCATAACGATTGGTTGGGAAACTGTAACTTGATCCTCTTTTGAAATTATTAAATTAGCTCGGCATTGTGCTTTTCCAAATTTGTTATCTGCTTTTACTGTAAATACAGTTTCATCATCACTTGTTGGTTTTAGTATTTCTAAAATAGCTACGCCCGTTTCTGGATTATATGAAATCTTTTTAGATTTATCAGGTTTAACTTCTTTATTATTTCTATACCATCTTACTGTTGGCGTTGGAGTGCCATGTACAAGACACTCTAGAATTGCAGATTTGTTTTCCTCTACTACTAGTGGTTTTAAGGGTTTTGGGAAACTAGGTGCTACACCACTTTCTTCTTTTTCTGCATAAAAAATGGTAATTACTAAATATTCAATATGAAAACCAAATATGATATAGCAAACAAAATAAAAGTTCAAAAACATAACAAAATTTTAAAAAGAAAAATAAATGACAACTAAGCAATGCACACTCAAGCGTGTACTACCTAAAATAACGAGATTCGCAGTGGAAGTTGCAACACCTGCTGGATTTGTTGCTTTACAAGAATATATTGCTACATCTTGGGGTTGAATGCTAGCAAATTCCAGTACTGCTGTGTTTTCAATCACGGTCATTTGAACACGTTCAGATGATGTAAACAATGTGTCATTTTTGTACCAGGAAATTTCAGGGAACGGAAAACCTTCAACTTTACATTCAAATTTAGCTGGTTTCTCAACTTCAACCATTACAGGTTCAACTCTCTTAATAAACTTAGGAGCTCGCGCTTTTGGTTTGATTACTGGCATATCTTTTATGGTTTTTTGTTCTTCTACAACATTTACTTTCTCTTCTTCAGAAATTTCGGCGGTAGTTCGTTTTTGTGTGATGATTTCTAATTCTGGAATTGGACGATCATTGTCATCATAATATGCAACTTTACGCTCTTCCTTTGTTGCTTTTTTGGAAATTACGTCTACCTTCATTTCCTTTTGATACATATGCTGTTCTTCTTCTTTTGTTGTTTCAGGTATTACTTTTTCTTTAATGTCAGCTTTTTTCTCGACAAGTGTTATCTGTGCTTCTGATTCAACTGTTTCTAATGGTAATATTTCAGCTTCTTTTGTATCTTCTACTTTAGTTGGAATTAATTCTGCTTTAGAGGGCTCTATGTATTCTTTTGTTTCTGTTTCATCTTCAAAATCGAGATTTCCTAATCGTACACGTCTTCGTCTTACTTGTCTTTTACCAGTCATGGTTATTTCTTCTTCTTTTAGAGTTTTAGGTATAGATTTAAGGTGGATTTCTTTAGATTCTGGTTCCTTTGTTTCAGGTTGTTGTTTAATAGGTTTAAGTATAATTTTAGGTGTTTCTTCAACTTCGTCTGTTTTTGGAACAGGTTTTGAAATAGGTTTAAGTTGAACTTTCTCTTGCTCTTCATTTTCTTTAGGTCTTCTTTTACCTCTTGGCCATTGCTTTTCTTCAAGAACTTCATGTTTTTCTTCTTTTTGTTGGCGTCTCCATGGAGTAGACGTTTCTTCCTTTTCTTGTACTATTGTAGTCTTGGGTTCTTCATATAATTCAACTTTTTCTGGTATGTATTTAATCTCTTCATCCTGTATTTCTTGAATTTGAGTACGTTTAATTATTTCTTGTTTAGGTTCTTGCGGTTTGTCTTTTATTTCTGTAATTTTCTCTTTTACAACAGGCTTAAGGGAAACAATTTCCATACTGGAGTCCTCAATAGGCTTTTCTATTTTTTTAACTGACTTTAATTCTATTTTTTCTAATTTTGGTTGCTGGGGAATATCTTTGGGTTTATCTATTTTAGGTTTGGTTAAACCTTTAATAGTATCTATAAGTTCCATTGGAGTTTCTTCTTTCATTATTTTATCTTTTATTTCGTCATCTTGATCAATTTTAAGAACAACAGTGTCTTCTACTTCTGTTACAGTTTCTTCTACTAGTATAGTTCTTTCAGACTTTTCGGATTTGGTTTGCTCTATTTTTGGCATTTTGGCTGTTTTTTCTATATGATGTACTTTCAATTTTTTCTTTTCAGGCGTTTCTTTAATTTTTTCTATTTCTGGCGTTTCTTTTTGAATTGGTTTTAAAGATATTTCTGCTTTTTCATCTAAAGGAATTTGGACATCTTTAATGACTGGTTTAAGTGTAACAACTTCTTTCTCTTCAACAACACTTGGTTTCTTTTCTTTTGGTGTTTTCTTTAATTCAACCACTTCATCCTTCCACGTAACTTTTTCTTCCTTTTTCGATTTTGTTTTTGGAAGAGATTTTTCGTCATGTTGAGAAGTTACTGGTAAGTCAGTTTTTTCAATTTCTTGTAATTCTGATTCCTTAATAACTTCACGTAGCTTTATTTCGTGTGGTTTTGTCTCTGTAATTTCTTTAATTTCTTCTTGTACTTCTTCTGCCATTATAGGTTGTCTAGGTTTACGTGGTTTTCTCCAGGATTTTATTGATAGACTTTCATCTTTTTCTTGTTGAATATCTTCTGTAATGTTTATTTCAGATGGCTTCTCTGAAAGTTTTGGGAATTCAATTGCTATCTCTTGACTTGTTTCTAATTTTTCATCTTGTTTTTGTTTTACAATAGGTTTAAGAGTAACAACTTCTTTTTCTTCGACTTCTATTGGTTTCTTTTCCACTTTAGTTCTCTTAAGTTCCGTAGCTTGTAGTTTCCATGGAATTATTTCTTCTTGTTTTTCTACAACTTTTTCAGTAGGTTTTTTAGGCTTTTCTTCATAAGGTTCTATTTTAGTGGCTTCACTTTCTGTCTTTTCTATTTGTTCAACCTTTGAAACTAAAGGCGTTTCAGGTTGGCGAGGTTTCCGCCATAATTTTGTTTCAGTTTCCGTTTGAACTATTTTTGTTTCTTCTTCAACTTTTGAAATTGTAGATTCTTCAGGTTTTAGAGGTTTTATCCAGGACTTCGTTGTCTCTTCTACTTGTTCTTGCACTTCCACTCGATCGATTTCCTTTTTCTCTAACTTACGTGGTTTTCTCCAGCTCTTCATATCAACGGGTTCATCTACTTGTTTTATTTCAGTAGACTCTTTTATTTGTTGTTGACTAATTTCATGCGTTTTAATTTCTGTTGATTCTATTGGTTTATCTTGAACTGAAGAAGTTTTAACTATTTGAGTGTCTTGTTCAATTATTTTTGATTCATCGGTTTTACGAGGTTTTCTCCAGGATTTTGTAGTTTCTTCTACTTGCTCTTGCAAATCTACTTGTTTTATTTCTTGCTCTTCCAACTTCTGGGGTTTCCTCCAGCTTCGTGTTTCAAGAGATTCATTTGTTTGCTTTGTTTCAGTAATCTCCGCCGATTTACCTTCTTGAACCTGTTTGTCCTTGAAAACTGTTTTAAGTGTGACTACTTCCCTCTCTTCTATTTCTGTTGGTTTTATTTCTTTTTTAGTTTTCTTAAGTTCAGCAATTTGATCTTTCCATGGAATAGTTTCCTCTTTTGGTAATAATTTTTCGACAGGTTTTTTGGGTTTCCTTTCTTCAACATCTTTTGTTGTTTGTAAGTCTGGTTTTATATCTTCTGCTTCTTGAGGTTGATCTTTAGGGCGGAGTTTTCGCCATGACCTTATTTCTGAAGTTTCTTTTACTTCCTCTTGAATTTCTTGCCGTGTAATTTGAGAAATCTTAGGTAATTCTTTTTGGACATCCTCTAGTTTGTGCATTTTTCTTAGTGAAACATCTTCTTTACTTTCTTCAATGTGCAATGTTTCTTTTGTTACTGGTTTCAAAGATATATCAATTTTTTCTTCTTCCGTATGAGCTTTTCTAGGAACAGGTTTAAGCGAAATTATTTCTTTTTCTTCTTCAACATGAGGTTTTCTAAAAACAGGTTTAAGTGTAGTTATTTCTTTTTCTTCTTCAGTAAGGGGCTTTCCAGGAATGGGTTTAAGCGTAATTATTTCTTTTTCTTCCTCGATATGAGGTTTTCTAGGAATTGGTTTAAGCCCAGTTATTTCCTTTTCTTTTTCAGTATAAGGTATTCCAGGAATAGGTTTAAGCGTAGTTATTTCTTTTTCTTCTTCGATGTGAGTTTTTTTAGGAACATGTTTAAGCGAAATTACTTCTTTTTCTTCACTTTCAATTGGTTTTTTATCTTTCATCGTTCTTTTAAGTTCAATTACTTGCTTAGTCCATGGTATCTCTGTTTCCATTATAGGTTGTATTTTTTCATAAGGCGTTTTTATTTTCTCTTCCGTTTTATAAACTGGTACAGTCTCAATTTCACTAATTTCCTGAGTTTCTTCTTTGATTTTCGGTTTGTCATCTTTAGGTACAGATTTAAGTGAAATTAATTCCTTTTCTTCTTTGGTATAAGGTTTTCTAGGAACAGATTTAAGCGTAGATACTTCCTTTTCTTCTTCGGTCTGGGGTTTTTTAGGAATAGGTTTAAGAGTAGTAATTTCTTTTTCTTCTTCAATATGAGACTTTTTAGGAACGGGTTTAAGCATAGTTATTTCCTTTTCTTCTTCGGTATGAGGTTTTCCAGGAATGGGTTTAAGCATAGTTATTTCTTTTTCTTCTTCCATATGAGTTTTTCTAGGAACAGGTTTAAGTGCAATAACTTCTTTTTCTTCAGTTTCAATTGGTTTATTATCTTTCACTGTCCTTTTAAGTTCAATTACTTGCTTAGTCCATGGAATCTCTGTTTCCATTTTAGGTTGTATTTTTTCATAAGGAGTTTTCACTTTCTCTCTAGTTTTATGAAGTGGTACAGTCTCAATTTCGCTAATCTCCTGAGACTTCTTTCTAAGTTTGGGTTTGTCATCTTTAGGTGCAGATTTAAGTGAAATTTCTTCATCAGTATAAGATTTTCTAGGAATAGGTTTAAGTGTAGTAATTTCTTTTTCTTCTTCGATATGAGGCTTTTTAGGAACAGGTTTAAGTGTAGTAAATTCTTTTTCTTCTTCCATGAGAGGCTTTCTAGGAATGGGTTTAAGTGTAGTTATTTCCTTTTCTTCTTCGACATGGGGTTTTCCAGGAACGGGTTTAAGCGTAGTTAATTCTTTCTCTTCTTCAGTATGAGTTTTTCTAGGAACAGGTTTAAGTGCAATCACTTCTTTTTCTTCGGTTTCAATTGGTTTTCTATCTTTCATTGTTCTTTTAAGTTCAATTACTTGCTTTGTCCAGGGAATCTCAGTTTCTTCTTTAGGCTGAATTTTTTCATAAGGCGTTTTTATTTTCTCTTCAGGTTTACGAATAAGTGTAGTTTCAAGTTCACTGACTTCCCGGGAATCTTCTTTAATTTTCGGCTTTTCATCTTTCGATACAGGTTTAAGGGTAATCATTTGCTTTTCTTCTTCGGTATGAGGTTTTTTAGGTACAGGTTTAAGCGTAGGTATTTCGTTTTCATCTTTAGTTTGATGTTTTCTAGGAACGGGCTTCAGCGCAGTTATTTCTTTTTCTTCCTCAGTAAAAGGCTTTCTTGGAACAGGTTTAAGGGTCGTTATTTCTTTTTCTTCTTCACCAAGAGATTTTCCAGGAATAGATTTAAGAGTAGTTGTTTCTTTTTCTTCTTCAGCATGAGTTTTTCTAGGAACAGGTTTAAGTGTAATTATTTCTTTTTCTTCACTTTCAATTGTTTTTTTATCTTTCACTGTTCTTTTAAGCTCAATTGCTTGTTTAGTCCATGGAATTTCAGTTTCCATTTTAGGTTGAATTTTTTCATAAGGAGTTTTACTCTTCTCTTCTACTTTAGGAATCGTTGTAGCATCAATTTCAGTAACTTCTTGGGTCTCCTGTCTAGTTTTTGGCATGTCATGCTTTCTTGGTTTTCTCCATGATGCTTCTATGGTTTCGTCAACTTTTTCAAATGTTTCTTTATGAACTTTTTCTGTTTGTTCTAAAATTACTTCTTCTTTATCTTCTGTAGTGTGAATTATAGAGTCTCTTGGAGTTTTTCTAAGCGATTTGACTTGTTCTGTCCAAGGTAATTCTTTTTCTTTGGGCTTCAAAGGTATTTGTACGGTTTTCTTATCTTTAATTACAATTTCTTCTTGCTTTTGTTCTGTTTCGATTTTTTCTATTTGTTGTTCCTTTAATTTCGGTTGCCGCCAAGTTCGTGTTTCCAAAATATCTTTGGTTTCTTCTATTTTGGTTTCTGTAATCGTTTTATCTTCTCGTACTTTTTTAACTTGTGTCTTAGGTTTAAGTTCTTGTTCGTCGGCAGTAGATGGTTTTTGTTCTTCTTTTATTTGTCTAGGTACAGCTTTCAGTTCTACTTCTTCTAGGTTTTCCTTTTCTATTTCTTTAGATTCAATTTGTGTTTTCTTAAGATGTATAGCTTCTTTTGTCCAAGGAATGGGTTCTTGTTTAGTAGTAATTGTTTTTGGTTCATCAAGTTCTTGGGGAGTTCGTTGTTTCCTCCAAGTTGCGATTTTAGAAACTTTATCTTGAGGTTCAATATTTGATTCCTCTGTTGTGGTGACTCTTAAGATGCTAATCTCTTCAGTGCTTGAAATAGATTCAGGTTTTGGGGTTTCCTTTGGTTCTAGTTGAGTTTTCTTCGGTTTGGTAAGTTGTTGGTTCCAAGGAGTTTTTGATTTAAGGTCTTTTTGATATTGAATATTAATTTCTGTTTGTTCGTCAACTTTTAAAATTTCAGACTCTTCAGTTTTAGAGAATTTTTCTTTAGTTGTCATCGACTTGATGTCTTCCTTTAGTTCCGTTTGTTCACGTCTAGCTGATTTTAAGTCTACTTTTTCTATAGTTTCTTCAGGACGATCGGGTATACGGCGGGTAGTTTTCTTTAATTGAATTGCCTGTTCTGTCCATGGTACTACTTCGGGAGTTTTTTCTTGTTCCGCTACAGGTTTTGATTTACGCCAAGTTTTAGCTTCGGTAGTTGTTTCCTCAATTTCTTTAATTTCTTCAATATCTTTAGGTTTTTGTTTTCGCCATGTGCGTGTTTGCAGTTCTTCTGCTTCTGCTATTTGAGTTTTAGTTTCAACGCTTGTTTTTTTCTTCTTATCAATTGTCAATAAGGAAGTATCTTCAAGTTCACTCCAGTTGTCAATTGTTCCTTTTTGTTTTGAAGAAATTGTTTCTTCTTCTTTTGTTTTAAGCGAGATCGGTTTCTTAAAACCTTTTAATTCCACTTGTTCTAATTTATCTTTCTCAATAGGTCGTTGTTGTAGTTTTGTAGGTTTTAATTCAACGTCTTCTATAGTTTCTTTCTGCAATTCCTTTATGCTTCTTGTAGCCTTTTTTAGTTTTATTTCTTCTTGCGTCCATGGTTGAATTTGTTTTAGCGTTTGTTCTTTAGAGTCTTTAGAATGAGCAACAGTTGATTTGTTTCTCCATGGTAACGTCTCGTCACCTTGGGGTAATTCTTCAGCGTCGATGGGTTGATCACTATCTGTACCGTTAACACCGTCTATTTGTGCCTTTTGTCCAGTACCTATTTGAGATATGCCAGTTTGTGTTTTTATTTGTGAAGGTTTTCCTTTTTTATCAGAAACAGTGACACGGTTAAACTTTCCTGGTCGTCCTGAAATATTTTAAATTATACATTTCTAAGAATATAAAAAACAATATAAATCTAATATAATTAAATTAATATACATAGATGTGGATTAACTAATAAAGGGATTATGAGTCGATAGTAACTATATTTATTTATAGAATCTTGAATAATGTGATGATAATCTAAAGTGAATCACGACATAGGTCTCTTGTACGCAAGACATTCTTTCAAAATGTACGAGAAAATGGGAGGGAGTAGTTAAATCACACGAACGTAGAATTTTATACGAACGAATGCAACAAATGTATTTTCGGCGCGAAGCGGTCTGTGTGTTAAAACGGAGTTTATGATTGACTACAGTTTGAAAGTTAGAGATTCAAGTGAAAAAGTGCTGTTAAATGTATAATCAAAATGTGTTTGCAATTGGTTTTATGCCGTTTTATGTGAATAATTTTTAAATTAATTTAATTATGTTTTAAATCATTAATAATTGTAAGATATTTAAATTACTTTTTAGATTTTATATAATTTTAGTATTTATGTAGTTTGCACTTTTATTTAGTATGATTTATTGTAAAAATAAATTTTACACTTGTATTTTTAGCTTAAATAAGTTTCTTTAGTAATTCATAGGTTGAATTATATCCAATTTTGTATGAAGTTGGAGTTTGTACAATCTTTATTCCAATATTTTATAAAAAAAATCATTTGTAGAGCAATAACCGTTAGCCTGCAATTTCAATAGCTATTCATCATTATATGAGGCACAGCTTTGGATAAATGCCAATACGTCCGAATTGTCAGGTGATCTCGTGAATAATTTTTCAACGTAAAAATTATTCGAAGTTGTTGAAAATACCGAAATTTTAATGTTACTAATCATTTGTTCAAAGTTGTCTTCAGTGTATAACTATTTCTGTAAAGTTTAAAAATATTTGTTCTCAATTTGTTTTATCTAGTAGTCAAAAATAGTTCACTTTTAAAATATAAGACACCTGAACATTTTTAAAATCCATTTTCCAGACACTTTTGGTTATAATAAATTTCTAAAAAGTAATTTCTGGCTAGGTAACACATCGACGTCGAGAGGGTCTCCTAATTTAGAATGGTAATGCAATACACGTCAAGTTGAAAATAGTTCTCCGCGTGTGCCACACTGCACACGACTCCACAGTGTTTAGATGAATAAGTTCACTACTGTTTAAAACAGATTTGATCTATGCTTTATTTTTGTTTTAAAATAGATCGAGTTAATTTTTATATTGTTTTAATTAGCTTCACGTGTGTTGATCTTCTTAGGTTCTTAAGATTTCACAGCTTCTATGTTTATTTATAGATTGACGATTACTTAAAAACACTTTATTTTAAATAAAATCACTTTGTGTTTATGATTATAAATAAGTAAGGTAGATAGATGTGCGTGAAAACTCAGGTATAGTTATGAGAAGAGCTTTTTATTTTAATAATGCGTTTAACGATACATTTGACAACATAATATTTATAATTACAGAAAACAGCTTTTAACAAATTAATGCGAAACCGATAGTTCACTCCCATAAAACGGCATCACTTGGAACTTCAGCATTCAGGAAGCACCTTAATTAACATTTTTTTTTCTATGATTAAAAATAGCCAAAAATATTAAATTAAATAGCAAATAGCACATTCACTGATTAAGTTATAGATTAAATAACAGATCATTTGAATAACAGTTCAATGATATATTCTATTTGTTCATTGTCGGGTTATTTACCTAAAGAACAAATAAAAATTATTTCTTACTTTTAACGATAAGTTTAGCTGATCGTTCGACTTGACCAGCTGAAGTTGTTGCTCGCACCGTGAATATTCCAGTATCTTCTTCGTAAGTGTTGGCTATTAAAAGTATGGCATTGTTTCCTTCGTGGATCATCTGAAAATAATGATAAAGTTCACGTTAGTAGTTTCTTGAAAAAGGAAGGTCACGGTCAAAAATAAATATTTGATACATTTATTCCTACGCATTTCAGGCTTGCGTTTTTTTATAATAACAAATCTACTATGAAATAGCTGGCAAATTGATGATAATAAATCTATCGAAGTTGGCAGAGCTTATTTTTTTTGTAAGAAACTACAAAGTATGATTATTAATTGTGAGATATGCATGTTATTTATGTCATCACAGCGATTACTTCCATTTACCTAATCCAATTTTTTAATGCATGGTATTTGCATTTTGTACCCACACCCACTATTATTGCACATTAAATCATTTTGTTTTTGGTTATTTTCATTAGTTGCCAAAATTATATAAAGCTTGGTTGTTACGTTTTTTGCATCGGCAATTTCGTGAGTGTTTTAAAAAAGTTTCAAAGCTGAAAAATATAAATATACCAAATTGGGTAAGACTACGCGATATTTTTATTAATAAAAGGCGCAATAAATTATTTCATTTCTATTTGAGTGAGAAAAGATTTCGCGCGTGGCAGTTCGTAGTTGATTTAAAAATAGAACACAGGTGTGAAATATCATTAATCGAGCACAACTTATAACAGTGTAGTAAACGTAAAAAAATAGGTAATATTTATGAGCGAATAGCGTTACGCAATAGGGTTACGGGTTGATTTCAGAATTATTATATACTATTGCTTCATATTAAAATATATACAGGGAGTCCGCTAAATAAGGATATTACGTTAACAACAAGCTGTTCTTCGCATGTATAACAAAAAAACCTTTTTCTAAAATACATAACATTCGCAACATATGCAATTAAAGTTTTGAGTTCGGGTTTTGTTTGTGATACAAACTATCGTGTACAATAAACAATGACTTTTGTCCGAATGGAAATTGAAAGATTTGTACCTAAAGCCCAAAAATTGTCTTTCTTAATAATAAATTATACTTTTTATTAAAAACATGCAGCGTATAAAGTTGCAACCCGAATACCGACCATTGTGGTATAGTAAAATTACAGTTGTTATAGTATCGACCCTGACGGAGAGAAATGTTTCTATTATCGCGTATTTTTCTAGTTTTATTCCTTACATTATTAAATTTTGCGTAATTACGGCTGAGTACATAATAAAAATAGTATATTCCGTATTTTATACTTAATAAAAACATCAGGACTAAGATCATTTTGGAACCACCAGTTGGACGTGCATTGTCTGATTGTAAAAACTGAGACCCAAACGTCAATAAACTGAGACACAAACGTAGATTCAATACTACCTATCATGCTCATACTTCAGTCATGATTCATGATACAAAGTATGAAATAGTAAATAGGTGGGAACATTACAGGTTCTAAGCATTGATATTCAAGAAAATCACGACATTTTTTTTTAAAATATCTAAACAATGTGCATTTTTTAATCACAAGCAATTCCTTTAACTGAGATTTACACATTACATCATATAAGTATTCTACATTTTAATTTCTGCACAGTTTAGTATGAGTGTTAATTTCCGTTCGATGTTTACAATAGTTATCTGTAGTTATGATGTAAAAACAGATTTATTCAAGGTAAAATTTTATTTTACATTCCTGTTAATTAATCAATATTAAATTTATAGAAAAAGACAAATTAAAAACATAATTTTTAAAATAATATGTTCGACAGGCAAGCTGAAACGAGCACGAGAGGTAATTTGATATAAAATAAGCATAAGCAAGTTCGCTCTTTTAAATATAACCCATAGTTGAATGTAGGTCAACTTTTGCACGAAAATTAGAGTAAACCTTTCTAGCCTATATATATATATATATATATATATATATATATATATATATATA
>JAHWXV010318712.1:0-11217 GCA_024586415.1 Phrixothrix hirtus
TTTATATCGTGACATACAGGGTGTTCTTCGAACATTATCTGTCTGCAGTGATCTTGAAAACAGTGGCGCCCATATTTTACCGATTTTAGACTTATTTTCCAGACAGTGTTTAGCTTCGCAGTACAGGATAACCACGCCTCGCTCCACTATAGCTTTGCCGGCCGTTGTTAAACACTGGTGATTCTGCCACATGCTTTATTTCGATTTCGCCTTGTGACAGATCTTCAGTGTTTTCCTTGGTTACGGGTAGTTTTTGGTTCAGTATTGTGTAGTTGCGGTTTTGTTGGTGAAACTAGTTGAAGTCTTGTGGTATTTTTTTTTCCTTCTTGAAATTGTGTTATGTGGAAAAAGGAAAGAGTAATTAATAAGAGGCTTTAATAGTAACGGATTAAACTAATTACTTATTCTACACTTATCACTAAACAGTTATCCGGTAGCGACACGCCAGTAACGGAGTTACTGGTAGGTCCGTCACTACGGTCTTGCACTATCACTAGTATTAAAAAAAATAGTATATGTATAGTATTTGGATTTTAAGAGAAAAGATCACATTGTACTTCACAAAGTGTTTTGTTTGTTGGAAAGTTGATAGCCGTTGCACGGAATGTTTGGTCGAACGATGAATGGCTGTGCTTCATGCTTTTTCGATGTTAGAGTTGGAGTTTCGGAGGTTGTTGGTTAGGATGAGGCTTGGCCTCTATTCGTAATTTGTCTGGGGTATTTGTCGTTGTTGGGTTAGTTGTTGTGGTACGTGTTGTGATTGTTGTGTGTATGGAATTGTGCATGTATGTGTTTGGTTATGGATGGTTTGTTGTGTTGTGATAGGTGTTGCATTTGTGTGTTTGGAGTGTATATCGTTGGTTGAGCTTAATTATGTTTGTTGGAGTGATCAATAACTAAAATTTTGTTATTCCGCACGAGAGAGATCCGTGCAGGATTCAGTTTAGTTCGTTAGATCTAAGAGGTGGGATGTTCGAGAAATGAGGTGCCGCGCCGGTAGTTGTTAACTTGGGAATGCAGTTTTGGCGAATATCGATTCTTTTTGAGTCAGTTTATTAAAAGTGTCAAAGTTAAGTTTGTTCTGTAGGTAGTTGGTGGGTGTCCTATGTTGTAGTTTGTCTCTCCCTGGTTGCAATTGTTGTTGTGTTAGGACGCAATTGAAAACCACGTGTTTTGGTGTTCCGATTGCGCCACGGTCGTAGTTAGGTGTTGGTCTGCTGTTTATTCTATGAAGGTATGTCGGATACGGTCTATGTTCTGTCAAGAAATGAATCATGCATGTGGAAGGGCAGAACCAACTATTCCGCTGGCTAAATCTGACGTCTGGCATAAAGTTGTGGGTTCTTCTGCCTGTTGGGGAGTTATCCCATTCTTCTTGCCATATTGTCATGATTCTGTTGGTGATGTCAAATTTTCTCAGCGCTCTCTCACCCAGTGTATTGTTTATCTTGTCTTCATCGCCATTTTTGAGCCAGTACCTGGCCGTTCTCTTCTTTGCCTGTAAGTGTGATGGAATAATACCTAGAATTACCAGAAGAGGGTCTAGTGACATAGTGCCAAACGTCCCGGCAATTCTAAGTATTTCTTTCCTCTGCGTTGACTGTTTTTTCTTAACCGAGCCTATGTTAAGTCTGAGAATCCAGGAACTGGTCGGGTATGTTATAATTGCTATAGCTACGTTATTGATGTATAGCCTTGCACTCAGCAGAGGGATCTTGTAATATTTCCGTACAATTCTAGATATTTTTTTGCCATATACTGGTCGCTTTCACGCATGTCTTGATGACGTGTGAATTAAAGTTCTGTTTTTCATCTATTATTATCCCTAGGTATTTGGTGCTTCGTACTCTGGAGATCTTTCGGCCAGCCAGTGTTATTACTGGGCCCCTCTATAGGGATCCCCTCACCAGAGTAAAGGTCATTTTTTCTGGTGATATGTTTAATTTGATCTCCAAGCACTAATTTAGAATCTTTTCTAGTGTTGTGTTCAATTTCACTTCTAGTGCTCTTCTAGATTCGGCTTCTAAGGGTATGGCAACGTCGTCTAGGTATGAAATTATGTCTAATGTGGCGTCGTCTTGTTCTAGTGTCAGAAGAAGATCGTCCAAGGCTGTGTTCCAAAATAGTGTCACGCATATCGAGCCTTGTGGGCAGCCTTTTGTGATTCTTTTCCTAATGCGGTTGGTGTTACTGACTATGTTGGCGTAAATGTCCGACAATAGCTCTTCACCGTTCTTACTAAATCTCTGGGGACGTTGCGTGTTGTGAGTGCTTGAACAAGTGATGGCAACCAGAGATTGCAAAGGTACCGTTGATGTCAACGCTGGCCAGTGCCGTATACTTTCCAGAACTTTTCGAGATTGCACTGAGTACTTGGTTTATAGCATCCTCGGTCGATTTGCCTTTTCTGAAACAATACTATTTGTTACTTTGTAGGTTGTCTGTCGTATGTAGTGTTAGTCTGTTGTTCAAAAATTTTTCATAGAGTTTTCCAAGTACGTTTAAAAAGCAATTCGGTCAATAGATTTTCAGGTTTTGGGGGTCTTTGCCTTGTTCCTTTTGGATTATTTTAATGTTGCCCTTCTTCCACGGGTTTGGGAATTTTCCCTGCATAAAACATTAGTTGTATAGGACCTCAAGAATCGGTGTTAGTGTTTCTTTAAGGGCTTTGATGATTTCATTTATTATCTCATCTGATCCGGGTGCTTTCTTGTCCTTTAGTGAGTCTATAGCGTCTGTTTATTTCTAGGGTTGTGATTGGGAGAGAGAGTTTTGGTTTGTGGGTGTTGAGTAAGTAGTTTCTCTATAGAGTTGTTGTCTGGAGGAGTCCGTTATTAGGTCATCGTCTGGTAGGAGGCTATTTAGTAGAAAAGTTATTGCATCGTCCCAGTTGGGAAAGTGCAATCCCCTTTACGTAACGTTTGTATGTCTGTGTTAATGTTTGTCTGCCATCAGTTTGTATGGCAGACCCCACGCATTTGTTTTTAGCTCTTTCTCTGCGAACATAATCCAGCTGTTTACAATTGTGTTATATATTTCATTGGTGTATTGGATTTTTATGTTTCTGAATGCAGCTACGGTGTATGTTCGCAAGTCCGAAGTTAAAGCCTTTTGCAGTGCTCTTCGAGCACGTTGTACATCTTGTTGTGAATTAGTCCGATGTTGGTTTCAAAATGTGCTTTTTATTTTACTTTTGGGGTAGTGTTTGGGGATGGCGGCTGTCATGGCGGTATGTATTGTTTTTGTGAGTATTAGGTATAGTAATGTACATTTTCGTTAGGTTGTACTGTCGGTGGTGGCAGAAAGGTGTTTTAAAGTGTTGTCCATATGATTTTGTTATTGTTGTATGTTTTGTGAGTTTCTGTAACATTTTCGGTTAGAGTAGGTAATTTTTGGTTGTAAATGATGACGTTATGGTCGCTGCTGCTTAGATTGGCTGTGACTTTCCAATCTGTTATAAGGTCATGTGTTTGTAAGGTACATAGTGTCACAGCTATGCTCGTCTGTGCATTGTTAGGTCCGTAATATGTTGAGGGCCTATTTGGTTCGTTGGTGAAGTCAAATACCTTTTCATTTAGGCGGTAGGTAATGAGTTCAAGTCATCATATATTTAACATGAGTGTCTGGTAATCGAAAGGGCTGACCGACGTAATTAAATACCTTTTCAAATGGAAGCTGCCAGTTATCTCATTTTTAAAATAACAGGAATGCTTCAGAATTACATTCATCGCAAATTAGTGATGATTTATGGCTATAACATTCTGAGCTAACAATAGTGTTTATATCCAGTCAGTATTGATAATGACATTAAATATTATGTAGCACATATACTTTTTGTTTAAATAATTTTAGCCACAATCTTTTCTAATTTATAAAACTCTCATATATGTTTGTTTCCGAGTGAAGTCTGCCATTGCGTCCGTTCTGGCGCGCTTCTCATTAAACTTGGCATAAGTGTAATTGAATATAGGAGAAGTTAGTAGACGAAAGGATTAGTATACAAATAGCTAAAGCATTTTCTGAAGGAATGTAAGTGCTGCCGATGATAAGTATTGTGGCTGAAAATCAACGAGCAAAAATGATGAAAACTGTAAGATTACACTAAATTGTATGTAACTACCGTCAAGTAGCTGTTGGGGGAGAACACAGTAGGTTTTCACCATATGGAGAGGGAGAAAATCTTTAGGACAGATTTGCGGAAAATGATCGCAAAATAGTTCACTAATAAGCAAAAGCGGAGAAATGTTGAAATTTTCAAAAACAAGTTGTTGCGTAATAAATAATAAGACTTTGTGGTGTATCAATAAAACCTTTAGGATCCTATATCCTGATACAAAACGACAAAGTGCAAAGCAAACGCTGCTAATATGTTCGCTCCCTAAAACACTTTTCAAGGTCTAATCAAGATGACGTGGAAGGAATTCTTCGCTATTAATTTGTATATACTGGACAAACAGTAAATCAAGACAACTTGTGGAACTGCTAGAAGGGCTATGCACACAAATTAGATGAAACTACATGATGTTCCCACAGGCAACTCATTGATCTTATATTATAAAGGCACGCGAGGGTTTTAGCAAAAATAAAGTACTGTGCTGTAATGTCTACAGCCACAACTTTATCTAGCTCGTATAACTCTTTTTCTTTCCAAATGTAAAGGAAACTCTATAAGTGATACATTTCGATAGCATTGATGGCATTATGCGTAATGCAATAGCAGCTCTGACGACAATCAAGAAAACCATTACCAAATCTGTTTTAAAAGGTACTCTCCCTAGACACCGCTTTCAGCGTATAACTTCATAAAAACATTACTTTAAAGGAAAACACAGAGATATTTTACGTAACTAAAATGCGAACTTTATTACTAAACCTCGTAAAAAAAGTGTTTACTATTTATTTAATACAGTATTGGTTCTAGTCTAATTAGGCCAGCCAAATTAGCCGGAAATCGGCCCAAAAATGGTATTGCGAGTAACAAACAAGCAAAAAAATCATGATTATGGATGCATATGCTCGAATTTAGAATCAATCGACGTAACAAGCAAGTTTTTTGTGCATTATACTTAATAAAATCGCAAAACGCCCAAAAAACGGTTTTTCACTTATAACTTTAAAACTATGTCATAACGAAAAAAAGTAAAATTAAAAATTGTAGATCTGAAAAAAGATATCGAAATCTGTACGACCGATCAAGGTTAAAGGTCTTTTTTTGCTAGGATCGCGATAAATAGGTCTAAAAATGCGTTTTCGTTATTACTTAATAAAATTGAGAAAAAATCACTTAGACGGCTGAAATGTTCAGAAATATTATTCAATAGTGTATACTTTTACCCATTAAATTTTTGTATAGAAATATTAATTAGTTAAGTTATGGTTTCGAGTTTCCCTAAAACGGACATTTCACGGGAAGCCCGATTCTACAACTTTCAGCAGTTGTAGAATCACGCTCTAGGGTGCTATGGATTATTGAATATTGATCTACAACTGCATAAAAAAATATTGATTTTTTAAATTAAAGACCAAAAAAAAAGGCGACGGGTCGTTGCTATTACTGGGCGATTTCAATTCAATTAAAAAGTCATTGTACCAGATTCTTATCCGATATCCAATTTGCATTGTTTTACTTACACGGTTGATGATGCAAGATATTTTCAAAATTGGACATACAAAAAGTAAAGCGTACTACCAGATTCCAATTGAATAAGCAGACTTTCTAAAAACCACTATTATTACTCCCTTCAGTTTAAAGGATGTACCATCAACCTGGTCTAGATTTAGTATATCTCTTTGTTTCGAACTTGCTATTAGTAGTATCTTAGAACCCAAACGACCATATAAACATTTGCAGCAAGTTTTTGAGATATTAAATAATTTTGGTTTATTACTAAACTTTAAAAAATGTTCATTACGTGTTACTACATTATATTTCCTAGGTTAGAATTTAATTGAACGTAGTATTTCTCCTACCAAAGGGAAAATACACACTGTATCTGATTGACACGAACACAATCACAAAAACAATTAAGAAGCTCTAGTGTATTTGTTTCCTTTTATCATAAATTTGTTTCAAAATGTGCTGAATTATGAGCGCCTTTTACTAAATTGGTCATTCCTGGTAAAGTAACCAATAAACTAGTTCATTTCGATAATAATCTCATTAATCAATTAACTTTAGTTAAAAATGTATTTTTGCACCAATTACTATTAGTTCATGCCACATTTAACGCACAATTTAAAATAACGACTGACGCTAGCAATAAAATTATTGCTGAAGTTCTTCACCAAGATGTCAATAATTTTCAAGAAACCTTTGCTTTCGGTACTCATTCTTTAAGTATTGCGGAAGAAAAATGTAATGTATTTTCAAAAGAATTATTGGCCATAAAGTTCAACATCAAGAAATGCCGACATTACTTGACTGGTCAAGAATTTTAACCTTCACAGGACATCAAGCACTTACACTCGCTGTTACCACCAGTAACCATAATTACTTACCAAAATTATGACGTAACCTTGAGTATATTGCACAATTTTCTACAAATATTTAATATATCAAGGGTAATAAAAATACTGCGACGGACTGTTTAACTCATGTTGCAGAAACTATTAGTTTTTATGATATGGCCCTCACTCAGTATGGCGACCACAATCTTATACTATTACAATAAAATCTTGTCTTCAGATTTACTCAAGTTCAAGTATAACCTAACGTTCATCTATGGGCCGGCAAGCTACTGGAGTTTCAAGACAATTCGTTCCCAAGCAATTTCTTTATGAAGGCTTTCAAAAATTCCATTCCATTACTCATCCTGCATTTTCTGTAAATCTAGAAAAATCGTCAGATATATACAACCTCCAATTCAATCAATTCAAGAACCTTATCACCGCTTTGAAGAGATTCATCTTGATCCTATTAATATACGACCTAATCAAGGTTACGAACATGTTTTATGAATAATTTATAGGTTTTTAGGCTTCCCAGAAGCGATACTGCTTAAGCAAGCAGATGTTGAAACTGTTATGGATGTTTAGATTAACAATTCGGTTTCACGTTATGTTGTTCCCACATGTGTTGTTAGTGACCATGATGCAATTCTTTTTATCAAGAACATGGGCATGTTTTCTTTGATCGCTTAGTTCAATTCATTTGAAGTCAACAGTTCAATATCTACCATGTCAAGGTTTAGTAGAACATTGGAACTGAGCACCAAAGCAAGTAATTCGCTGTTCTGGTATTACTGATTGGTACAACAAATTACCTTGGATTCTTCTAGTTCGGTGTTCTTCAATCAACACTAACGTCAACGTCTCCTACTCTCCAGTTACCGTTTGATTTGTTTAATTAAGTAGATTTGAACAGCGATCTTAGTCTCCCTAACTTCGTTAGAAAGCTAAGGAACCGTGTGAATAACGCACAATACTATTTTACAAAAACCTATACTACTCAATGCCAATTTATTCGTAAAGACTTATTTCAAGTGTTACGTGCGATTGTTAGAAATGACTCCGCAGAAATTGATTATTAAGACCACCACCCTTAGGTCTACTTCAAATTTTAAATAGAAATGATATTTAATTTATTCTGCAGCATTATGGTTTTAATATTAAAGTTAACATTGAACGACTTAAACCGACCTGGTATGCACAGATAGTTCAAATGTAAATAATACACTGTTTTGTATTGTAAATGTTTATTTATGTAATTGAATAAGATTGGGTTGTAGCGATTCGACAAGAGTGATTGCTAGTAAAATATGGTTAAAATATAGAAATAACAGGTATAACGGCTGAAAAGACGGTTTGCGCCCCTAATGGTTCATGTGATCTTGTTTCCCTGAACTAGCGGGGTTTATCACAAAAAGGGGGTGGTTGTCGGATCTCAAAGAGAAGCTTCGAGAATTACGGAAGGTTAGGGACAACTTAGAAAACTAAACTGAATTATTTATAATTTGATAATTTACGCTTCTAATTTTTAACATAGAGATGTTGACGGGATTTTACCAATTATGTTCAGCCATGAGCATCTATCTATATACCGGGTGTTTTTAAACAATCGTTATAGTTTATCAAAATGTAAGACGCGCTTACACTGGATCATGTACTACAAATATGTTACATTATCCTCGAAGAAAAGAAATACAAAGAAAATAAAAAAATGGCTGACTGTCAATCAAAAGTTTGATTTCCAGCAAAACATAATCAAATCTTTTCTGAAAAAGTGGTTAATAGTGATACGTGTGCAGGTTAACAAAATTATGGTTACAAATAACCATAATCTTGCCTAAAAATATTAGCAATGATTGTAATAATATAACTAAATCCATTTAAAGTAAAAGTAAAGCAAATTATCAAATTCCTATCCGATTTTCAGTTGCATTCGTTTAAATAGTGATATAATTAGCAAGTAGCTGCCACAACTCATTCCCATCTACCTTGGATACCATTTAAGCTGGGCAGCAAGTTGGTAAAAGATATTCAAAATCATTCTGAATATCAAGTTCCGATTAGAATGAAAGTTCCTGTATTTATATTTTATCAGAGGTAAAGCGTAACACGTTATGTATAACATTTCGTTTTATAGTATTGAAAGAATTAAAAGCAGTAGTAGGAGTGAGAATGTGATTGGTCGTAAAAGTAGAAGATTTGAATGAAAACCGTCCAATTTTTTTAAATTAAATTGAAAGTTTATTAATATTAAATTGTGAAAAAGGTTAGTGTGTTTAAAATCTTTAAAAATAAACCGATTATTTTATAATCAATCGTTAAACCAAATAAAATTGGAAATCTAAACCTAAAATGGGAAATATAATATCTGTAACAGTAAAAGTACTAGAACTTGTAATTGTTTATTATTAAAAGTGTTAGTAGCAGTTAATTCAGAACAATTCTTTTTTACAGTTAAGGAATTCAATAATTGCTGGGGTCATATACTTTGTTCTTACTTTATTTTGTGCAATTTGTCCTTAACATTTGGTTGTACATAAATCTTTTTATATTTCTTAGTAATTAGAAACAATATGCCCCCTTATCCTTTTTGCATATTATCAAGGTTGCTACATGTGTTTCTCCTAATGTGTGTATACACGTGGTTTGAGCACCATTCGTAATTTGATTTTCTCGTCTTTCACATGCATTCCCATGCCTTGCGATTTTGATCAATTAAATTTTATTTTGTTTAAATTATATGTGTTGTTAATCCCTTCTGTGGGTATCCAAACCTTTCCTAGTTTTAATTTGTAAATTTTGACATTAGTGCTAAACAGTTTATCGGTTACGCGATAAATAATTGTGTAATTTGAACAATTCTAAGAGGTACTCGTTTTATAACCAACCCTTCAGGAATCTGTCTCTTAACGAATTAGAGTGTTCATTCCTAGTTATCTTTGTTTTCAACATTTCTGCCTAAAGTAACACGGTAATACAGTGCATTCCATCCAGCAAGGTAAGTGTTAAAATAGTTAAAATAATTAAATCAAACTTTCCTTTAAAATTACAATTTTTATTTATTGTTATCTTGACGCATAACGTACAATAATTCTTTTGGCATTAAATTTAAATTGCTGCCAGTATGAAACAAAACAGTTAAATTGTTTTGCGTGTTTTTCAGAAATAAAGAATTTCAAGATAAGGCAGAGCAGTTTGAAACAAATTGGCAACCCCATTTACATTTTTTCTAGAATTATCACCCTAAATGTTGTGATAATAGCCATAGTTTAAATTTGTTTGTTGCTTAGGAAAAAGCAATTACGTTAAATGAAACTGATGATTGTTTAGATGGTTGAAGTTAGTGAATTTATTTATCCAGGGGATACATGATGTTAGTAGGAGATTTTATATTTGAATTTCAATTCACAAGTAGTTGGTAATTGTGAAATACTGGAAATGTCATTAATATTTGGTGTTTTAATAAAGTCGTCAAATTCGATAGCAAAATTTATTAACTTAAGCTTTTGATGTTTTAAATAAATAAGAAACAGCGCAGTTGCACAGGAAGGTTAGAAATAAAGAATTTCCTAAAGAAATTATGGTTTAATTCTAAACCGTTAGAATATTTGTTATGTCTTGCATTAAATTTAAACAGGAGGAATTAAATGCAATGCCTTTTAAAATAATTTGACAGATATTAGACATACACAGAAAAAAATATGATCGTAATATTAATGAAACAGGAATCATAGATATATTTTCATTCATATTCAAGAACGTTTCATTAGTTTAATGAAATTTTATTCATTAATCAATTATGAAATTCTTTAGGTGGATGAATAGATGTTCATTGACTAGTTGACTAAATAAATATAAATTAATGTCAAATTGTCTTTAATACAATGAAACTATTCTTTTGCGCAACTAATGTTTTCATTGTGTTTATGAATTTGTTCTTGGTAATTTAATGAAATCATACAATGAATTCGCCTAATACGCAATAATAAAACATTGAATTATTTCATTCCTTTAACGAATGTTTTCTTTAATATCAGAAAAGTATAATATTTTAATTATTAATAATGCATTATATTAATTATAGGTCATTTATCCAACGATTATGTTCATTAAATCTATGCGAATCCGTGCCTAACTGTTTAACAGAATTTTACATACTACATTATGTGCAATACAACACAGCGCCAGCGTATTAAATTATTGTTTTGGTGTATGTATAATGGTGTTCCTTACATATATTATTTTATATACATAGGCTTGGTTCAAACAAAAGGTTCACCTGTTTTTAGTTAATTACCCATTTAAAAATTTATATGCAAAGCAGATTACTGTCATTTAGAATCTCTAGTTATGCATTATAAACGCTTTCATCATATAAACACTAATTCTATATTTATATGATGTGACTGCAGTCAAGAATTTAAAAATTTATCAATTTTCAAAAGGCACGTGAATCGCAAACATACCAATAAGTACTATTCCTTCACAATTGAAACTAATGTTTACAAAATGACGGATTTAACCCTCAAGTACTATCGTAATTGTTAAGCAAATGTTTTCACAATTATAGTTACTTTTCGAATTATGTTTGCTTTTGCAAATAAAAGAAAGCCTGTTTTACAGCTACCACTAAAAAAATAACTTTATTTTGATTAATATTAAAAATCTGCTGCGTATTTATAATACAAGTGTTACAAAATCTACACATTCAAAAAAAAAATCAATTAAAATAATAAGCAGCTTTTTCTTAAATTATTGTTACAAATTGTT
>JAHWXV010318892.1:0-12371 GCA_024586415.1 Phrixothrix hirtus
TTTTCGAGTAGTAGACATGATGTATTTTCTTCAGTGCAATTGCAACTAACAATTTAATATCATCTTCATTTGTATTTAAGAAAGCACTTAAATAGCTGCTTTTGGTGCAATATATTTATGCACATTATGACAATGACTGAAAGGTATTTTAATGTATTTTAATAACAACAGTTTAATTATTATGTATTTTGTTATTAAATGCACATTATACTAATGACTTAAATGTATTTGGAATGCATTTAAGTACTAACAATTTAAGCATTTAAATTTATTAAGAATACTCAAGAATTTGCAAATGGAAATATGAAAATGATATAGCGGAAAAACTTTACGTCATAAACCAAAATGGTTTTGATATGTGAAATTAGCGTCCCAAAATTAGTTAAAAACGGGTGTCAGATTACAGGCAGCAGAAAAAAATTTTTGATTTGTTGGCCAGTGTAATTTATTATCGGCCTATCAATATGGTTGCAGAAGTGGATTTTACTACTGATGTTTTGACTACTGTTACTAATGAAATTATCAAAGCAATGAAAAAAAAGATTATGTCTTTGATTCTACTTAATTTTTCTAAAGCAATTGACACAATTAATTATGATCTTATTTGTGTAACAGTTTCCTAATAATAAAATTTAATAGTCAATTTTCAAATCATTTTCCAATCTTTTCTGGAATTCCTCGAGGTCCTATATTAAGTTCCTTACTATTTATAGTCTATAAGTCGGGTATTCTAAAATTTGTGAAACACTGTAGACTTCAAGCGTAGGCAATGATCTACAAATTTATAAAATTTTTCCATATTCAGAAAGAATCTAAGCATATAAGGATATTAATGAGAATTTCATCAGCATTTGACAACACAGTATAACCTGAAGCTAAACAGTACTAAATCAAATTTAGTGTTTGTGGGAAACAAAAGTCAAATTCTTAATGTATAAAATGATCATACTTGCATATAAATGACGACATATTGCAGTTGTTGATTCGGCCAAAAACTTGGGTCTTACTTGCAAGGTAATGTAGGATGCTATTTAGTCTCTAAGGCTCTTGTATAGCAATTGTGAATTATTCAGTGTCAGTTACAAATTTTTTAGCTTTGTCATGATTTAATTACTGAAATTTTATATATGGTTCTTGTTTAGATGCTTGTTACATCTACCGCATCCAAAAAATACAAAACTGGTGTCACATATTTATTTACAATGTACCTCGTTATGATCAAGTTTCTCACACAATTACACAACTTCGGTGGTTAAATTTTCGGAAGCATCATACTTACAATCAATCATTCCACTTCACCTCTTGGTTTGGAACTGCTTGAAAATCGACATTATACCTCGTCACTTATCCGTATTTCGAAGACGTTTAAGATGCAGTGTCGTCAAACGTTACAACAAAATCCCTAAAGACCTATTAGAATTAAATAAACACAAACGTATCCTTAAATCTTACTTTCCACAATTATGGTGATAATATTTAATTAAATCTACTTACACAGTTCTTATTGTCTACCTACTTATACTATCTGGTTTACGCATTAGTGTGTGTAGATTGTAAATTTTTAATACATAATTTCCTTTTATTATCATGATTTCTTGGTTAAATAGAGCAGTCTTTGTGTAGATTTCGCTGGAAAGTCATGCAATTGCAATTTGATTCATTTTACAAATGAAAATGAATTTACTAAAAATAAAGGCGTGTTATTATTATGATTATTGTAATATGACTCATTACGGAAACTTCCACTGGGTAATTCATTACAAATGTCATTGCCAATTTTATTACAGTATTTTAGTAATTATTGACATTATTCATTGTTAAGGCTGTTTCCTGGTTTATTATAAAATGTGGCCACGCTCTTACATGATTTACCACTTTGAAGTTATTCAATAGCTGCATTTAACTGATTACTGTTCCATCGGCATCAATCAGTCTTTCGTATATAATTGCGGGGCATTCTAAAAATTATATTTAAGAATGTTGATTTATTGAAAACGTGGGGATAAAGTTGATACTTCGCATTTCATCCCAGGATGTGATATTTTTATTATTACAATATTTTTATCTGTTGACGATAATTATAAAGATGTTTTATATACATGCAATTACACTTTTTGTGATGAAAAATGCCTATTTTGAAATTAAGAAATTTATAGCAGTAATCACTATAATTATTGGGGAGGTATTACAGAAAAATATATACTCTTTTATGAATTACTGGCACACCGGCACATGGCGGGTCATGTCTCTTAAAATTACAATTGATTCATTAAAGAAATTCTTTTATTCATCATCTTACCCGCTTCGTCTATTTATCCAATTTACCTGAAATATAAGGATATAATATGGTCAAGCGTTTCTTTGTATACGTTTATCGCATTAAAAATGAATTGGAGCAAACCTTTGTTCTGAATTGTATGGAAGTATAGAGTTACAAACATAAGCGAAATGGAATCTCCAAATTGCTTCCTCTTTAAGGGCATTTACCAACAATTAATTTGCCTTTTTAGATGTAAGATTTTTTGATTAATCTTTTTGGTAATTCGAATATGATAATTTTAATTAATTGTACAATCGTTAAAACTGCATTCTTACTGTCATTTGCTACAAATTCAGATCAACCCGCTCATGATTTTCTCTTCGATTATATGTACAGCGCCCCAAAAAAGTAAATGGACAACGCCTTCAATCAGTATCTGTTGAAGTGCAATAAATCTATCGGTGCCGATTTACTATGCCTGAAAAAAAATAGAAACAAAGTTTGGCCTTCTAATACAAAAAAGGAAGCTGTGCATTGGGTTGCTTAAGGTTTCGTACATTTACTTTTTGAGGCGGTGTACATTATATGAAAGATGGATTCCGCGATGATTGAAACGAAGTAAACCTTGAATCGACATATTTCTTCACTTCTTCGAAATTAGCGAGGTGCTACTCAACCAATCCGTGCACTATCGACTGGAACACGTGATATTCCGAAGGAGCAAAGTTTCCTTGACAACTTTCGTGGTGTGGGCCGGCGCATTGTCATGTAGAAAAATCACTTTTCCATGTCTTTGGATCCATTCCGGACGTTTTGTGATCATTACATGGTTCAAATTGATCGTTTGTTGTTGATGGCGAGCAGCAAACCGTTTCACCAGCCTCGAGAAGTTCAAATGTTTTCGGTGATTTTCCCTTAGGCTTGTCTTTCACATCAAAATTACCAGTTTTGAATCGAGTGAACTAACCTTTACAGTGTCTTGAGATGGTGCAATATTCAATACGTTTGAGCAACAGTTTTCTTCAAAATGAAGTAACGAATCAAAACCTCTCATCAATGGCCTTTTTTTGGTACGAAATTTGACATTTTCACAGCAGAAAAAGACTGATATTTACATTCACAATTTTCTACATGATGGTTAGGAATAGCCAAACAAAATACTAAACGTATATGTCAAATTACTAAGAACGTATATGTGGCACCATCTGTTGGAAAAATCCACCTATTATACCTTTAAGGTATATCCAATAACCAATTGGAAAGTGTTTTAAATACTTGATACGCTTTCTAATTGGTTGCTGAATAAATTGTAAGTGAGAAATTTGTAGTTTTTTTAAATTGAGGCGTAAATAAATTGGTTGATTGAGTAAATTTGTTAATATAATATTGGATAACGCAAATATCACTTTCTAACTAAAGCTTACCCATCTCTGCCCTGAATCGAGGGGCCCCACAAGTTTCTTGAAGTTCCCTACTAAGGGTAAGTTTAATGCGAATGCTTGATTTTTATTTTACAGCCGTGTATTTAATTTTATTAGTGTATTTATCGTTTTAAGTTTTTATATTCGTATTGTTTTCTCTTATGTATGTACTTATAAAAATAATATTGAATTTAATATCGAAATATATTGCATGACGTTTATGGTTTTAGTTAAATTTTGTTCTATATAAGAAAACAATTTTATCAATAACAAAAACAACAGTTCAAACTTTGAACTCATTAAAAATCTAAAATTCATGAAGTTTTTAATTCCAAACTTTACCCAATTTTGCTAAACTATGGAATAGCAAAAGTTGAATGCTAATATCAATAAATTAATTATAATAGGCTGAAATTCAAGTTTAAAACTTATGAATTTATTATCACTTAAACAATACTAGCTTAAAGCATATTAATTAAATTATAAATGCAAACAACATTAATAAAAATGTATTTTTAATTATCTGTTTGAAATTCGCATGTATTTATTATACAAATTGGTATAGGTTATTTCACGAGTGCAGAACCCTACCGAATTAACATAAAATTCTCCATTTAAGATAATTAACAATTACAAACAGGTAATTTTAATGGTTTGAACATTTCTGCATTCAACTAAATAATATATATACAGGGTGTTTAAGGTAATATGACATTCCTTTTAAGGCATGAAAGGAGGCCCTATAGACATCCCAATAAGATTAAAATTAAAAGCAATATGAATACTAAAAATTCCTCTTTTTTAACAATGACGAGTCGACTATGCATATACTTGCAAATATCATATCAAATATCAAATATCATCGAGTAAGTGTTTCTTACTAAATAAACATTTCCATAGTAGAGCAGAATTTTATGTGTTTATTTTAACTTTCGAAACAGACGCATAAAAACAAGACTGTAAAATGATACACCTTTCTAAATGTCAGTGACCGAAATCTTGATAAACGAAATTATACCAATTTACGTCAGTTACCAGATGTGCTTAGTTGTCTAACCAGTATTTTAATAATAAAAACTAAATCGCACATTGTGCCCATCTACACTGTGTTTAACTCATTGGTGCTTTTATGTTAATAAAATTGTACACAGGTTTGTAATAGTGAAGTACTTACAGAGGTATGATTCAATTAATATGGATTTAGAAACTGTAAAATGAAAAATTAAATTAAGAGAAATAAATCTGTAAGCGAATTAACATACTTTAATATTTTTAATTATTTATAGTTCCGAAGACAATTTCATAAAAATGATGGCAAAGGAATTTGTAATAATGCAGCTGAAATTTTTAAAACAATCGAATTGGCCATTTATTTAGGTAATTAATTATGTATCCGAAGCAAATGTTAGGGAAAACTGTTTTGAAAGTTTGAAAACGTAAGGTAATTAATTACAGTAAGTCTGATCCATAAGATTGTTTTAAAGACATTAACTATTACAATATTCCTCTAATATCACTTTTTTAAAATTGGTTTTGAAACAGCACATAAAACAATGTTTGATTATTCTAAGTCTAATTAGGCAAATTATTGTGCCATTCCTCTGAATACTGTTACAAAACCAACTAGAAAAATCTAAAGTGTTTAAAGCATTTTTATTTTAAGTGTAGGATGATCATTCGAAATGAAAATCTATTTTTAGGTGTAAAATTAAAAAATGCCAATAAATAATTGCTTACTGACTAAACTTTATTTTTAGTATTATTAGTTATTAATAAATAACTTTTTCAAAATTGTTAAAAAAATTGTATATATTCTAAATTCTTTCAATTGCACTAAACAAATCGTAATGTGCCTGTTACAGCTATAAAAGTGCATGTTATTATAAATTAATACTGTTAGATAGATTAGTCATAATTTTATGACTGATTTAACAGTTTTAGTCTGAATGCAACCATAGGCGGCACATTGTACATAATTAGAAGGAAAGGACTTTTTGTATTCGTATTGCATTTAATTTTATGTTTATTGGGGTGTCTGTAGGCTCTATTTACAGCCCATAAAAGGAATGTCATATTATCTGAAACACCCTGTATATATAACAAGTTAAAATACATATTTAAAAATTTCTGCTTTGATCAAGGTTCGAACTCGGGATTTTCCGCTTACATGACGCACACTCTACCACCTGAGATTATTTTTAGCAATTGCTATCATGCCTCTTGTGCGTCGATAGCTCAGGTGATAGAGCGTGCGTTTGTAAGCGCAAAGTCCCGTGTTCGAGCCTCGGTCGATGCAGAAATTTTTAAATATGTATTTTAACTTGTTATAAAAATTATGCATTACATAATTATCTCAAATAAGTGGTAAATTGAGTTTAGATTTGTTTAAATGTGACTTGAATTTTGCCTTTCGTTGGCAATAATTTATGTTTAGATTTGGACGTTAATATGTGTAGAAATTTTCCCACGTTGGTTGACAGATATATGTGGAAAATTGAGTCATTTGTTATTTGGGCAGCAATGGTCGTTTAAGAAAATGTTTTTATTCTTAATTCAAGTTTTATTTATTGCGTGTGTTGCATCAGTGCTGCTTTATGTTTACTTTTAATAACTTTCGTTGGATGCAATTCACGATATACAGCAACCTAACATACATGTCACCTAGGATCGGCAACCAAACATACACCTCATGTGTACCTTACCTTTATGGCTTCACTCTGTATAAAACTTAGCTTATTTAAAATCACTATCTTTGATATGAATTGTTTCAATAACTTGTGCCTATGATGACTCAAACTTCAACATACAGTAAAATTAAAAATTCGAGATAACTTATGAACTTTCATTTATTCAAACCAAAAATGAATTACTATATTATGAATTATTGATGCAAACCAATTATATTTAAATTTTTAATTCTTTTTAGTTCTTTCTTACATGTTTTGATTTTCCCAAAAAATCACCGTCAAAGGAACGAATTAATTTTACAAATATAAAATATGAAATGTGTCAAAATTTATAATTAATAATTTCCTCCGACGATGATTTTTTTTGGGAAAATCGGAACATGTAAGAAGGAATTAAAAAGAATTAAAAAATTTAAATATAATTGATTTGGATTCAATAATTCATAATATAGTAATTTATTATATAACCAATTTTTAAGATGGATGAATTTAATATTTCAAAAAGAATTTATTAATCCAGTTCAATATAAAATCACAACTTGGAAAAATTATTATAATTCAAATCGTACAATCCTTTTAATAATTCAGGAAGATTATGTAATTTCCTTTTGTAATTTCGATATTCTCAGTTCGGGTACTTTAGTTTGAACAACAGTCACTTACAGAACAATGAATGAAATATGCAAAATTTTCAATGCAAAACGCCCAACCTACATTTAATAATTAAATTATATTTCAAATACGTAAATTAAAATTAAAAAAATGTTCAGTCATACAAAATAAACATTAATTACCACCAATCTTGAATACAAATTGTTTAATGTAGCTTTCTTTTCCTTCTTCGGGATGTCTACTTCACACGAATGGGTAGACTTCATAGTCTCGTTCAGTACTTTGTTTCACAAAACATTTTATAAAACACTTTACTGTTACTAAACTGTAGTAAATTAATTGTTTGTTTTACGTTCGCTCAATAAGCGTATATTTTCGACACGATGGATTTTATTTTGTGCTTGAAGACTGCATTAACAGTTTATTATATTAAACACTTTTATTTCAGCTTGGATTTTCATTCATTCAATATATGCTACTCTGTTAATTATTTATCGGAAATTTTAATTTACTTCATCACCTGGATTCTTTTTACTTTTGCATAAATTCAGGTAAATTAATGATGCCGTTGTTCTAATTACATTAATTTAATGTAATTATAGTTTATCATTTAATTCTTGCCTATTGCAATAAATATTTAATTTCTTTATTTCAATATTTCTTTCTTGTTAACTTGTTAAATTTTATTTTAGGTTACTTCAGCATCTTACTTTGGCACTTTTTACTAATGGAATTTAAATTAATTAAATGAGTGACAACCTATCCTCGTGATAGTCAATTGAACACTAATCTTCTAGGGAAAAGTGAACTCAAACAGGCCTAATTTTGCTGTTTTATCTGGCTACACACTTTAGCATAATTTTAGCTTGGAAACCTGTAATATTTGGACTAAATTTTCTAATGTTGATCTAACAATTATAGAAGTATTTTCTAATTACACAAAACTTTTATTTAGACTATCCTTGAGAGGATCATCCTTTATTCTTAGGATAAAATTGAAGCTGGTTTAAGACTTAAATAACCCCTTTTTATTTCCTGTGTTCCTTGTATTCTAATTATCACGAAAAAGTGTTTTATTTTAGGTACAATTGGATGATTTGTTCGTATGGCACTAATTAAAGTTGCACACTTCACTTCATTAAATTAAACTTAATACACATTATTGTTTTTATGTTGGACTAAAAATACCTTTTTACATTTGTTATTTAATTTTTAGTACTTGCATTTATTACTTAATTCAAAATTTTAATTTATTTTACAACTTAACCTATGATTATATTTTCTGAATTTTCTAATTTAATCAGTGCAATTACTCATTTATTATTTGCATGGCTTTACTATTTAAGGTTTGCTTATACAAATCCTTCCGATGTATTTATATATATTGACCCACGGTTTGGTTTTCGACAATGTTCGTCAACGTTTTGCCCTTAATATTTACTACATTTAATTATCTTTATTTTTCCTATTTATACAAATTTTAATTGTAATCTTAATTTTGAAAGTTTTATATACATGGTGACGCATCAATTTTCGATGCTTTATTCATTCGTATGTGGTTCTATAGGAAAGTCTTTTTAAAGTGTAAACGATATTAAATGTACAGCTATTAATGTTTCTATTCATCATGTGTGTTAAAATTAACGTATTCGTAAAATCTTCACTGACGCATTTAGAAATAAATGCATATTTTTTATAACGAAGCATAAAATGGTGTTACTTAATTCCGAGAAGTTGTTGCCGAGACTGTACTCTCATAATTCCAACATATCTATCTTTGTCATACAACGACATTCTTAACTCATCAGCCTGAAGCTTGACATTCCTTCAAACGCATGTAGTTATAACAAAAAATTCAGTGCATATAATCAACTTGCCATAAAAATTTCTTACTAATATGAAATAGCCCAAATTTTCATTATATTAAGATTATTTTCGGCACTCGGCAACTTTAAGTAAATATTTTCAAAGTCAAAGATGTTTCAACACGATACCCATACATTTTACTGAGCGTGCACGCTACATTAATCTAAAACTTAAAAATACCACCGACCTTGGTGGTTTAGCGATTTTGGCATATTTTTCTTAGTCTAAAAGACGGAGGAAGAAACTAAAATATTTCTTCTTCTCGCTAAGGAAATAATGTTTAGAAGAATCAACCCTTTTCTGATTTAAAGCTGTCTCACGCTCAAGCTGGTTATATTGATCTTAAAAGCAGCTGTGGTTACCAAAAGCATCATATTGTCGGCAGATATCTGTCGTTGGGCGTATGTCAGGAATCAGGTTTAGGCGTCTTACTGATCAAGGTTTACCTAAGCATGCCGACGATTTAATATTGACGATAGCAGTTGGTACTTGGCAAAGTCTCAGCAGTGAGCCATTTTGACGTTTACATCAAAACTTCCACCACTTCACACCTTTTAATTTGTATTTATCCTATTTTTACCAACTGATTGTTTATAAAAACTTTTATTTTAATCTGTTAACAAAAATGTTTTTCTTTAAATCGAATAGTAATGAATAAACCACGAAATTTGAAAATTTAAAATCAAAAATAAATCAACTATTTTCTCTATCAGCCTGAAATTAAATTATATGACAAAGATTAAGCCTGAAGATGTATCTAACCATTTAAAATAATTAATTTTGGTTTCATTTACGAAAACGTTCGCTGCTAAAATAAATCTAGAATAATAATAATAATAATGTGCTTTTATTCCCAGTTCAAGAAAAATGTAATGTTATTAAGAAAAAAATAGGGAAAAGGCGAGGTTCGGTGATGGAATAACAGTTTCCAACTCCTGCTATAATAAAAACTATATTTGTTGGGAGACTACAAGTTTTTAATTATTAAATTACTCTAGTGAGGAGTCTTTCACTTCAGGTGATAAGGGTTTTTGAAAGTTAAATTGTATAAAAACTAAAAATAACTTTGCACAATGCAAAGAATGGAATGATTAAACATTCAACAAGCGTGTGACCTGCTCCATCTTCCCTATTTATTTAGTCAAATAACATTCCCTCTTTTTTATATTAAAATATTTTTTATTAGAGTTTAACTTTTGGCAATCCATCCTCAAATTCAATCCCTGTTACGATTTGAAATGTTTTATTTAAAATAATAATAGCTAAATTGTTTGTAACTTTAACTGTTAGGAATTATTCTGGGCCTTTTCTTTAAGATGGTGTATGTGGAAGTTTGCGCAAAAAGGAAATGTTCTTTAAACGAATTACGTAAATTGTGTATGAATGAATTTTATGTAAAACCAATGTTTCACCAAAACATTTTAAAATGAAGTTATAAACATTTATTTTAGGAAAAATGTGAAGGATTGTAGCTTCTTATGAATTTTTATATTAAAATTCCAAATTATAATTCTTAGTAAATGCTTTTCTGGGGTAGAAAGTATGTAATGCCAATCCGTTAGGTCGCTATCTCTTGATTTACATATTTTTGGTATTTCGTTTTTTACCACTGCCTTTGTTATTATTAAAAAATATTTGTATAAGACGAGCAATACATTTAATAAAATGTTGTATTATTGGAAACGTCGCAATAAATTTATTTAATGCGAAAATTCAAGAAAATGTTAAATGTGTCAGTAAAAATTACGTTAGAAGTTTACAGTCAAGATCAACGTCATGTTCAGGACTAGATCGTTTGCGAATGAGACGTCTCTTACAAGAAAATGTAAGAGTTTTTTTATTGTAACAGCTGCAAAATAAGAGTCGACAATATATTGTCTAGAACAAATTAATAGCTTTTAGTTTAATGAAATTGAGTGAAAGGAGATACAAGATACATGATGCTGTTTTTCGGAATCTCGGAAAGTTGTTCCAAAATTTAGTGATGGTTGGTACCGAGCAAATTTATTAATTAGATACAAACTATTAGGTCAATTCAAATTATTTTAAAGATCTACCGAGCACAAATTCGTTGCCCTTTTTTCCAAAATACGCGAATTGTTATCAGAATTGAAGTTACTTAACTTGTCATCGGATAATCTTTCCTACTCTATTGATTTCTTGATTTTATATTAGACATACTGCTGTCCCTTAGGTCACATACGTGAACAAATAAAGGGACGTGTCTGAAAGATTATAAAAATGTTTACATTAGGAATAAAGTAACTCAAATAATTATCGTTCATATTAGAATTAGTATGTAAACTTGAGCTTAATTCATGCAGGCATGAAATACGCCGTGTTTACGTTTATGGTATGTAAACTACATGTGGCGTGTTTTTACATCAAATTTGGTACGTTATCCTTTATTTAAAGTATTTGCAGATTACTACCGAGATATGTTTGAGATCTGTTAATTAGTAACGTAACATCAAAGTTGTGCGATTTCAATGATACACCTAAAGATTATGGCTGATGACTGAATAAACACGCAATTTGTATTTAATTAAAATTATTTATACTCTAGTTATTAGGATTCAAGTTAAGCGTAATTTTTATTATATTTTGTTATTCACATAAAAGACAATAACTAATTAAAATCGCTAAAGTTTATTTTGACGCCATTATAATCTTTATTATGTATTCAGTACGCAATTTTTTAGCTGCAGGGCGTTAAAAAAAATGTTCAAGCAAGTTATTTAAATTTTTTAAAAGTACAAGTTCAATCTAATAAAATTAATAAGGGAATCTTACAAGTTTTTCGTTTATTAATTTACTTGAGAATGTTATACGATGGTTATTCCCTTTGGCAAATTTCATCCCAATTTTTTACTTAAATATTTGCAAAACTTTCATAATTGTTTTCTTGTAGGAAAATTACTTATTAAATTATTTCACAATTTTCTAAAATAACTTGAAAAACAAAAATCAAAAAATACAAACCATAAAAAGTGTAATATTGCTCATTTTAACATGATCTACGGAATTTATAGAAATACACAGAGGACCAAACAAATAGCAGAAACAACAAAAATAATAACATTCATAAAAAATTAGAAAATTGGGAAGAACTGAAAAGCTTTTTATGTTATAAAATTTAGGTCATTGTAAAATCAGAAGAAAGAAAAAGTAATACGCTTTAATATACGAGGCATATTCAGAATCAAACGCCGTTCGCAAATATGCTGCTGGCGTCCCTGTTACGATTGCATATATTTTAAGTTTATTTATTCACTGGCCAACTACAGGCGCCATTTTGAGACAATCAGTTTCATTTGATTCGTAGTTCTGTGCGTTTAACTTGATAAAGACAACCAAACAGTCTGCCACGCCTGTCAAATGCGATCCGTTACTCATTTCTTGAATTAGATGCATGGAAAAAATGCCAACAGTGTTTCAGGGATCAGAAGATGTGTAAAATGTGTAATATATATATATATATATATATATATATATATATATATATATATATATATATATATATTT
>JAHWXV010319008.1:0-19513 GCA_024586415.1 Phrixothrix hirtus
TCTACCTAAATTAAGTAATAATTGCGCTGATGAATTAAGTAGCTATCTGCTGTAATTAATTTTCAAAATTGATAGGAAAATTAGACCAGACGAACAATGCACTCCGACAGTTTTTATAAACTTGTTGAATACCAAGGGAGTTTTTGAAGCTTTATGTACATTTATTCTAACATCTCTGTCTTTAAAGTCATCGCAACGCAAATAGACGTTAAGCACTTGAAATTTTCTGCCACCTATGATTTCCGTCAGTTTTCTGGCTTGATAGTTTTCCTAATTTCATATTCGTCTACTTTATAAAATCTCCATCAACGATTAAAAAAACTCAAAAGTTTGAAAATCTTAAATGGCTGATGGGTTTAATAGAAATTTCTATTAGTTGGCGCTTGTAAAGTAGGAAGCATTTGAATTATGCTGCCAACATTCTTCCCTAGGTACACTACAAGTTTTTCCAAGTTAGAGTTCCTAGCCGTCTAGACAGGATTATCTCTTATCTGATTCTGGAACTCAGTGTCAGCGAATATATTGACATTTGTCTCATCGCCGTGTCCTTCTGGTACGTAATCAAAATCCGCCTTATCTTCAGAATCACTAATTTAATCTTCTGGGAATGGAGTGGTTTCATTGTCTTCATGAAGTAACCTCTTCAACTTTTCATTAAAGTTAAGGGTGCGCCGAGCGAATATTTCCCTCTTATATTCATCTGATAAGGATGTGTAAGCGAATTGAAAATAAATTGATGAAAATAGACTGAACTCAAAGTATCACAAAATAACAATAAATTTATCAGTCATACTTGAAAACATAGTGAAAATATGAAGTTCTCCAGGAATTACTGAACATTACATTTTGGAGTTTTCCGGTTAAAAATAAAAATAAGTCATGAAAAAATCCAACCCACATGTCTAGGAAATTGACGAATCCAATTATACCAACATAGCAGCAGGAAGTACTACGAAGTCTACGTGACTATATCAGACATAAAAGAGTGTGGTACCAAGAGTTGAAATGACAAAACATGTCGGCTCTTACTGTTTATTTCGAACCACCGTGCATATAGAGTCAGATCTTGCTGTCTATTTTACACCATCATGCATATAGTGTCAATTTTTACTAATGCTTTTGCATTACCATGTTAAAATAAGTCAAATATATTATTGAGGGTGTGTAATTTAGACATCTTTAATTTATAATTCAAAGGATATAAATTCTTTGTTCAAATTGTGTTAATCAACTATGTAGAATAAATTTTGAATGTAGTGGTTAAGACGAATAAAATTTTATAAAATATGCCCTTTAGTTTAAAGATAAATTAAATTTAGTAAAGGTTCCCTTTTATAAATATTTGACATTATAAAGAAAAATAGCTAAACTATGTTTTCCTGTATTTTCAAAATAAAGTTAGGTTTACTAAAGAAAATATTTCTGTGCAATCATTTTTAATAGTTAACTCTTGAGTGTAATTAAAAGGATTAAGACTGAGTTATCGAAAAGATATTCGTCAAGTGGTTCAGATAAAATTCGAATAAATTCTGTATCAGTCAACTTAAACATATGATTGGATAACTGATTTCCCTTTTTAGTAAAACACGATCTCACGTCTGCGGGTAACGTTTGAGATTTTCTAACCCCATAACAGCTGTTTGATTTTATGCCGTGAGATAAAAACAAGCTTGAATTCAATAGAGTAGTTACATTTGAATAATACAATTCGCGCTTTTCTGTATCTCAAGAATAATTTTCTAAAAGGTTCCAAACAATAGAATGCAAATATTAATTGTTTATTTCGTTGACGAAGTGCATCTTCTTTTTAGCAAATAAATAATTGTACCTGTTCGCAAGATGTAGTCATCTCACCTCCAGGAATTATTGCCGGGATTGGAAATCCAATGTATTTAGGATAATCGAACGACAACCTTTGAAGTAATCAGTGTGATATTTTGTTTAGTCCTAAATGGACCTTCCGTAAGTGATAATTCAATTATCACCTATCAGCTGTCGCTGTTTTTTGTAATATACGTTAAATAAAACATTAGATTATAAGCAAGCATTACTACATACATTATTTACATATAGAATTTAATTAAAATCAGAATTAATTTAAAATTAGTTAAAACATCATTTTTCTAAAGAATAATTTGGCTTATATATTTAACTATTTTAATGCACCTCATATAATGAATAAAATAAAAAAATTTAGAAATACAGCACAAATATAGAACCCTATTTTGTTGATATAACAAGTAGTAACATTGTATGTACGCGCGTTTCAAGGGTGATGAATAGGTCATGCGTTTACATAAAAATTCCTGAGGATAAGCTCTAAAGTAAGTAATGTATCTTGTACATGCAGAAACGAATATAATAGTTGTCGGGGCAATTGGTGCAATAACAAATGTGTAGGAACACAGGAGTCTGCCGAAGACCAGTGTGTTTTTAATTAAGGGATTCTCGTGGGAAGAATTGCATTCAGTTAGTTAGTTTATAATCTGCAGTCAAAGTAGATAGAAGGTTTTTAGTTCGGAAGTGCTGTGTGTTTTCTATTTTTAGATAATTTAATCTGCCCTTGTTGAATCTTTGAAGTAATTCATCCAGCACAGTTGCTGAATTGAAATTCCACCTATTTGGGATATTTTTATCAACCAGAAAAAGGGCAGTATCATCTTCCGTCGGTATGCACCCGTCGGGTCTTTAATTTTATCAAGTAATAAAAGGAACGACTTCCGCGTCTAACAAGCCAACGCAAACCATGTAAATGAGAATTAAATTATTTCACCTTTGAAAACCTGAGTGTTTGGCGTTCTTACTATATGCACAATTACAGAAAAATTACTATAATTCTTTTGAGCCAAAACAAATTAGATTTCCGTTCCTTAAACTATCGAACGTTTTAATGAACTATTTTCTGTGTTAAAAATTTACTTTACCAATTTTAATAAAATAATATATTAGTTTAACTAGTAGTTTGTAACAAATTAATTGATTGTATTAAAGTTTCCATATATATGCTGATTGTGTACTGTAATTGTAGCCAAAGCAATTAAGGTTTGTTCTTCAAAGGGATTTTTAAGCCCCCTTCAATTTTATCTTTATAGTAAACACGAACCTCAATTGCACTGGCTAATGTTCAAAATTGTTGTTACGTATTTTAGCGAGTAGTCCATTTATCTTCGAATTTTTAATTCGATTTGTGTACTGGTAATCAGTAAACTATGAACAATATAATGTGTATTGCGCTCAACTAGTCCTTTTATTTATTTCAAACATCATTTTTGCCTACTATTATAACCTGTTAATGTGCGCTAAGCGAATTTAATTTTGATCCAGAATTTAGTTATTCCTCAAAGAAATAAGAAAGCATTTCTTTCACGTAAAATTTAAAACGTTACTAACAACCTTAATTGCTTTCAGCATTTTTAAAGAATTTATGTCAAGTACAGCATATTTTGAATCTTGTGCCGCGTTTACTAAACTTGAAATTCACAATTTACTTCACTTTCAATATACAGGGTGTATCAATAGTCTCAGTTCATCTTTTGTTGTTTACTGTTAAATAAAGATCTAGATCAGTTATTCACATGAAAGGGGGTTTCACTCCTGATTTTATAATAAGATTAGAACTCTACAACATACATGAGCGATCATAAATAGGTGAGCACTTTTAGCATTAATATATTCCTTTCAGCTTTTGATCCCGTATCTGTAGTACCATTAGAGTGTCTGTCTCCACTTTTAAGGTAGGTCACTAACATCGTGATATAGAGGGTGTTCCGCAAACATTACCTGATTGCAGTTTCGACTTCAGAACAGTGGTGCCCACCTTTTACCGATTTTGTCTTGATTCTAGTGTTTAGCCTCGCAAGTATCGACGAACCACGCATCGCTCTACTGTACCTCTGCAAGTCGTGGTTAAACACGCGTGATTTTTTTCTACATGCGTTGTTGTCAGTTTAGCCTATGATACACCATCTACATCAGCGCTTTTTCATTCTATTTTGGTTAGTCTCCACGAAAAGTTAATGTAGTTATAAATTAAGTCCCGACGGGCTGATCCGCTTTAATTATGAAATAAAATTGAATGACATTTAGTTAGAAAGGACCCTAACTTTTAATTTCAATGTAACAGAACTTATAATTTTTACGTATTTCCAAAATACGCCACTTTTTTATTTGTACTGTTTCAAATTACCAATTACGAGTATTTAATCGTATTAATGTTTATTATAATTTTTTTTCGTTCGAAGCGCTAACGAACCCCATTTTAATGTTTCAAGTCTAATGTCGTTGATAAACGAGTTCCTTTAATAAATCAAATACTTGCAATCAAGCAAAATTTTCCTGATTGAAATTGTAAATGATTTTGCAAACAAATGTCAAAGATCTCATCTGTTAGCTAATGTTTTATACTTTGAAATAATATTCTGCTAAGTTAAGATTGATTTAATTGTTAAACTAATATACTTATACACATGCAATTTGTTTCATAAATGTGGTTAGTGTATTTTTCGCTTAATTTAAATTAGATGCAATAAGTTGAAAAATCACCGACAATAGTGTCTATGCTAAAAAGTATTAGTCTTGGCAGTAATAGTTTCAATAAAATTAATAACAGTCGGTTTTATAGTTTAAAAATTTAATCTGTTTAATTTTACATTCAATTTACCTAAATATTATTTTTGTACCGAGTGGCTTACTTTAAGAGCTCGTTGCTGTTAACTTTGAGTGGAGCACATGGACAAAACATTCACTTAACAATCTAACAATCTAAATGCTCTGACAAAACAATTAACTATTTCATCGTAAGTTAGTATATACAGGTGAAACATATCTCTGTTTTTCTTTTTGGTAAACTTTTTGATTATTGTTAGTAAAGTAATATATAAGGTGGTCGGTCTTTGGTGACGCACCTATTTACAACCTCCTTATATATCGAAGGAGTCACAACTATCAACCTGCGATGCTTAATGACATTTCTTTCAACCTAGACCATTTACCACATCTGCATTACTGTAGGAGCCTGTTTCTGCTTTAAAGGTAACTTTCAAACATTTTGATATACAGGGTGTTTTCCATAAATTAACTCTGCTCTGCAGAATTAGAATACAGATCAGTAGCACCCTTAAATCCAGAATTTGAATAATTACACAGCATTAAGCCTTGAAGTATCGATGAACCACGCTTCGTTCCACTGTAGCTTTGCTGGCTGTAGTTGAACATTCGTCAAGTCTGTTACATGCTTTATTTGCAATCGAGCTTGTGACAAATAACGGAACTTCATTACTATCCATTCCTTTTTCGCTATTAGGAGGCTACTAAGGATTTCAGTTCTATTCGACAATGCAGGATGTTGGGTTGAAGTCTCCCAGCTTCCGTAGTCAAAGAGAGGATTAACTGCATAGGATTTCAATAAGTATAAAAAGTGCATCTTAGGTTGCCAATACTCATCGACAATTCAAGCATTAACTTTGTAACGAAAATTTCGTTAATTATTTCATTAAATTTATACTCAAAACTCTTTAATACTGAATGGATCTTTCTAATTAATTTTTGAAATTTTCAGTGGAAATTTTATAAATATCTATGCTTAATTGTAATTTTATGCCAATAGACAAAGAACAAAACTTTGCAAAAAGTCAAAAATAAACTGCTGCCAAATACTTTAAAATAACCCAATAACTTAAACCGATAAACTCAAACGCAATGTTTCGAAGGCAATATGTATTTCTGTTATTAAACACGATATACTGATTAAATTAATTTGAAAACTTACTTTGGAGCTGCAAACAATGGACTATAGAAGATATTTAAAAAAGAATTTGTGCTTTACAATAAATTATTTATTCTATATTTTAAGAAGATCGTATTTATTTGTAAAAGCTTGCTAGGTGATCTTATAGCGAGTTACATTTAGCGTACTAGGGCGCACTTATTGAGAACTCTCGCGAAATTTCGTGTTCCACTTGTATTTACAGAATGCACTAATTTAGAGTTCCGTCCTGACAAATTCGCTCATGAGTCAATTTGATATTTCTAAAATAAAAATCTACTACTGGAAGTTTGGACTTATGTTTTGTGGTTTAAAAGATAGAAAATATTATAGCCTATGCTGTAGAAATTTTAGATTCTTCTGGAAATGGCGATTGTGATGATGAGGAATTAATTCAATTTGCAAGATTTATATCGGAAGAAACGGAACTACCAAAAATTGAAAATTATTTAGGTGTGGTTTCCCAACTTTCAGAGAGCAGGTAGCTATTCATAATTTTCTTATTTAATTAATAATATTTATTGTAACAGTTTAAATCAAACTTCAGGTTGGGAATTCAAGAGAATACGACAAAACTATTAATCGATAAATTTAAAAATACTAAATTTTAGAGGAAAATAAAAAGCTACTTTTTAAACATAATTATGTGTGTAATTCTGTATTCTTAAACTAGTGTGATGCATTAATAAAACAAAGTTTGTTTTATAATAATAAAAGGTTATACTGATTGATATCTATATAGAGGTTATGTTCATACTGCACCGAGCGATAGAATAATTTAAACATATGAATTGGACTACGACTTCCAAAATAACTACATTCAGACAAAGTTGGTAACGGTCGAGGAAGTGAATATTGAATTCCAGCAGAAACCGCACAGAGCCAGCTAATAAAAATTTTGCTTACGGTACTAGAAAACATTTAAACAGTTATTAATAAATAAGGATTCTAGAAAATTTGAGTATTTGGAAGATTTTTATTATCTTTAATCTTAAATTAATTCATCAAGCTTGCAATGTGCCTATGCCACTGCCTCAAGTTTCCTTTTGTATATATTTAGTTCAGTAAATTTTAATACAAACTTGATGCTTATATAGGGCGTAGTTCCTTTAATTATATTTATTTAAATGACTTAAAACCGCTTCTTTAATTCAAAACTAACAAAAATTCTGTGTTTTATTTAAGTATTGCTTATATAATTACCTAGATTTTAGCAAAAGTTTATTTATTTGTTTATTTACTTTCAATTACTGTTATATGAATTAATAGCAATACTTGATGTATCTTAGATTTCTTTTATAAATTGATTAATTTTACAGTTCAAGATTTTTGACCTGAGACTACAAAACATTACCTATGCAGGTCAATGAGTTTGAACTTTCTATATAAATAACATGTATGGTTCGAGTAGATAAGATAAACACAAGTTAGTTTTAGCTATTAATGAAATTTTTACATCATTTAAATTGATTTAATTGCTTTATATTAATTAAGATGTAATTTACTTAGTCAAGTATTGATGCCGATTATTAACCGCTATATTATGCATAACTTTTGATTTTGTTAATTCATGCAATTAGACTTGAATTACTATTTTGTTAATTTATGACGAACAGAAACAGTTTCCATTAATGATTTTTGTTATTGCTTCAAGTAAATTAATGTGCGCTTCAAATGATATTAATTAAGTATAAAATGTTTTAATTAAGGGAATTAAGGTAGTAGAAAGCCGTTTCTCCTTGAAGGTAAAGATAAAAATTTCATATAAAAGCACGTCTAAAATTAAGAATTCAGAAAGTGTTTACAGTCTTTGCCAGTAAAACAATCCCAGAATTACAGAATATAATTCACCCTATAATCGGTTGTTGTATTAATTCTATGTAAAATAAACTTTAGAATTGTTGTACTAATAATCCGTAATATTTCGATTACGTTTCATAATTAAAATTTTAAAACAATAATTTTAATACAGGCCGTATCATTCCAGAATTTAAAGGGAACGGAACGCTCTGTAAACATTTTACGATATTTAACGTAAGGATCACGAAGGTCGTTTACCTGCATTTTTAATTTTTGAATCGATTTAATAAATCAGAAACATTCAATTCTGTTTGGTTAAAGATTATTTATATAGACACTCACCGAGGTGTTGAAAACAATTTCGGAGCCTTCCGAATAGACCCCTAGGTGCGATCTTTCGCGCCACGAGATGATGTAACCCAATGGCCCGCGTCGTTCAGTTCCTCTAAAAAAACCTAAGTCAAGTATAAATAATTTGGGACCAAACCTTTCACACACGAAAACAGCATATTTATAACAATTATAGTAATTGTCACAACGTACCAACAAGTAATCGCCTTTTTGTGATCCAAATTTGGTAAATCAGATAAATCGATTGTAAATAATAGTAAAATAGTGCATTGTCACGACATTTATTTTCAGTAATTAAAAGAGGAACGGCAGGCAACTATCTTAAAAAGGTTCTTACTAATAATAAAATTCAAACGTTGTAGAACTTGATCTATTATGTTTAATAAATGATTTTTCTGTTACAAAGCCTTTTTTCTGAGTATATAATTATAATAACAATTAGTAAAGGATTATATTACAAATGTAATATAACCATGGTTCATGCAAATAGCTTCAAAATTAAATTGTCAATTAAATGACAAAGCAAAACCAGTTTGAAACGAATAAACATGCAATATTTCAGACCAAAATAATTAAAAACAGTTCATATTAATTAAGATACCATTCAAATACAAATGAATAAAATAAAAGGGAATTTCGAAAGGTGTACACCTAGCTCTAAAAGAAATAGTAAAGTGAATATAACTTGCAAGCTACAACTAAATTAAAATTAAATGTGTTAAAGGTGCTAATTACAACAAGAGTCATGACACAAATGTATATATAGTATGTACAAAATTAAAGGTAACAAATGACTATTAACATTTAGAGTTTCAAAGCTCCAGTTTACACTGGGAAGCAACTCTGTAAATAATTTTATTGTATACATAAGTAGTATAAGTTTTAGGTAAATAATTTCCGAGTATCCATTCAAAAAACAGCCCTGACCTAAAATCCGGCTTTAAGAGTTACACCTGAGGTATTTGTAACGCTGATCAAGAATCCCCGTCACACGTTTTAATGCTTCGATCAGCCACGTTACAAGCTTTCATTTAATATTTAAAGAGAGTTAATCATACACCAAATAAGACTTTAAATTTCTCAGGGATTTGTTTTTTAAATTTCAAATTTATTTAATTACTTTTCACTGTCACGTAATTTCTATGATTACTATTTTGTATGTTTTTAATTTAAATCAGTTGAAGGATTAGGCACAAGTAGATGAAGTACACATACAATTTATTTGCAGAGGATCAGTGCAATCGTGTTTAAAACGGGTAACTTTTCTTAATTCATTATAATAGCAAAACGAATTAATTTGTTTGATATGTTTTTTTCGCTATTTTAGGTAAAATATTCTTCAGATTTCAAAAATACATCGAAAATATTGTAGTGCTATTTGAAAGTTTACAGATCGAAACATTTCATGAGACGGTATATGTCGGAAAGATGTTTAAATATAAAGTCCTAAAATTTTAATTTTGTTAACCACTACAGTTTGCCCATTGTAAAGAAACATTTGGCTAGCGCTGTGTATATATAGTTGGTTTTGTAGCTGAGTTTTTGGGATGCAGAAATTCTCTTGACACTCTTGAACTAGAACTTTATAAAGTCATTTCGCCATGCCTACTCGAATTTTGCCGACGAATCTGGGGGAGTTCCATCACCAGTAGGGACTTTTAACATGCCAAACATCACATTGACACGGGATCTGCCATTTTACTTCCTTATCCGAAAAGAAGGAATGCTTTTTAAATGTTTCTCCACTAAAAAATTTATCAACCTCGATCAAGTTTGAACCCGAGTCCTTTAGATGTAAAGGCAAACATGCTAGCGACTACATCCATCGGGGCTGGCGTGTATGTATAGTAATTCACACGTTTAAGTTTAAGGTTAAAACAAAAGTGATAAAGTTATACGTATGCAATAATTCTTTTTTTGTCTTTAAGGTTAAAACGGGGAAAACAGAGGAGCATTCTTCAAGTTCTCATAAAGAGACTATATCTTTCGATGATACTAGTTTTTAAACTAAAAGTTGCGGTGTCTAATTTTGTCATCATATTACTAGTGAGTATCGTATTCTCTAGAGTGTCAGCAGGACTGGGTAGATTACAGAAGACGATTTTCAGTATCAATGCTCCTTGATTACTAGCATTTGCTATGGAAGTGTACTCTATAAAATTTTCATCGCCCTAAAAATGATTAATATTTGCACTTTTCTATAGATTTCAAGACAAAGTGTCAATAAGAAAACATCAGCTTCATTTTTATCAGCAAAATCAACACATTTGATTCAGTCTCTCAGTGTTAGACTTTTCTGCCCACTGATTCCGCTTCGAGGCAAATTCTAGAAGACTAGAAGAAAAATGATGGAAAAAAGAAATCTGCATTTCCCAAAAAAAGATATCCACATCTATTAAAACAATATTATATACAAAGCTAAATCTAACTCCGCAAAAAAATGTATAGCTGGATTTAAAGTATAAGGAATTGTTCACTCTGATAAAGAATGCAATTGACCCCATAATAATCTCGGACAATGTTTCATTGAATTAGTTTAGAACGTATACCAAGATTCAGTGAGAAAGACACGCCAAAGAGTATTGAAACTTACTGTAAAATCCGAAAAAAGTTCTGAATAACATCCCAGTAGTTTAATTTTATAAAGAAGGGACTTTTATAAAATCAGCACATTTGTAGTAGTAATTATCAAAGTGAAAATGATAAAGACTAGTCTTATAGCTTCGAAGAAATGCCACTTTCTCATTTTCTGGCAGAGGAAGCTCTATGTCATGGCAAGGTTATAAAAAACGTTTTTGCAACTCTAGCAGCACAGTATTGAAATGACCGGGTAGTGGCAAGTTTGTCCGTAGAAGGAAAAACCAGCCTAAATCGTTCGTTCAAACAATTCAAAATTTTAAATTTTGCACTGCTGATATTCTACTTTTTAAGTCATCAAAAATTAACAGTGGATAATGTTGATATAAAATCCAATGCGTTGTTTAATTTATAAAACAATATTGGCCACATAAATTTTAGAAAAAATAACTCTTTTATGGATATATGTATGTACTCGTATATAATATAAACTGGAATACTTAACAAGAAACGTTATAATAATATGTTTTAATTCTTTCTATCGTAAAATCTAACATATACACCCAGGCACAAATCTACAATTAACAATGCTTATGAAACTAATTTACTTTCCTCTAACTATTTGAGACGTTGAAAATGTATATAAATTTAAAACGTACCAAATCATAAATTTACACAAGCAAGTGCTCCGCTGTAAACCATTAGGAGAAAATCCTTCCACTTTTACAAACTGCCGAGTAACTCATATACCACTCATAGAAACGCAATTATAGGTTGGTGGTTCTTGTACCGCCTAAGGGAGTTCTTAGAACTTCGCGGGAACATATTCGCCCACGCGTGGTGGAAAATTATTATCCCACTGCACTATAAAGGATATAATTAATTAAACAATAATAGTTTCTAAAAACAAGTTAGTTTTATAGATACCCCAACGAATCTATTAAATAATATTTTACACAGGAGTAAAGTGATCACCTAAAAACGAAACATCAGAGACAATTAAAAATTATAATACTGAATAAATAAATTTAAATATTTTATTTTAATTTTATAATTAAATATTATTACAAAATGTTTGATTTACAAATAAATTTATTGCAGAAATGAATCACGCTACAAAATGTAATTGACCAATGGCGGGTTCGACTTGCTGCACTGCACGGGTGTAGTACATATTAGCTGCTTTTCACTCATAAAAATAGTTTAAAACCTAGGAAAATTGCAAAATATTGTAGGTTTTTTGTAAAACGAAAACTGCTGATATGTACTGCACTGGTGTAATGCATCAAGTCGTTATAAGTAATTACATAAATCAAAAATTTTGACATGACCTCACCTCTGTAAAATATTTTAACTGGTATTCGAAGTATCACAGTACGATTTCGTGGAGTCATTTGACTTTCATTAATTTAGTTTAAAAATTGACTGCAGGAGACTGTGTTCTAACTATCAAGATACACGTACAGGAAGAAACACAAAAAATTAACGCAATAAGTGGAAAATGCAATAATTCAATCAAGTCGTACGTGTTAAAATATATTGCATGTATGAGATTAGTATTCGACGTGTAAGCGCGTCTTAAATTTTGGGCAGACATAATAATAAATTACTTAGACACCCTGTATATCAGAATCTATTCTTAGAATTGCGAGCATATTTGGAAATACTTCGGCGATATTGTAATAATGATAATAATAATAATAACATAAAATTAAATATTCGAAACTATGATTAATTCAAAATAACGATTTAATTTCTTTCTTGTTTAAAATCACAATTAATTACAACTTCCATAGAATATAAAGTAACGAGGTTGCAGTAAAAGTTAACACTTCAGCAAGTTTGTAAACATACATAACCTCCTAAAAATAGCTATCAGCAATCCCCACTTTACTTCTCTCCCCTTCCAAAGGAAATGTTTCTGAAGTCAGTGGAAGCTAGACACTGTAATAGTAATCAGCGCTTCCGCTTTCTGGTACAAGTGCACGCGTACCTAAAAAAGGGGCCGCGCTCCGGTTCAAAGTAGAAACATTATAAGACAACTTTAAGTTTTTTTAATGAATAAATTTGTGGAAATTCAACATTTAACGCTTTAAGGCGGATCGTATTTGGGGTCAATTATCATTTTATCACGTTCGCGCCCTAGGAAATGGTTAGAGACCATTTTTGACGTACAAGCAAAGTACAAAAACATCTTGAACCAGAAGCGTTGGCATCTCTCTCTCTCTCCCTCTCTCTCTCCCTTTCATTTGGAAACTTTCGTCTGCGGATTTCAAGTAAGTGACGCTCTTTTGCTATAAATTCATCACTCTACAGTCAGCAAAGTTTTACTACTTATCTTGTATTCTAATAATCCTATTTTCTTAAAAACTTCGCTGGAGTGGCATATCGGTCAAGTTAAGAATAGACCTTGAAATATTTATGTACATATTGTTTCGAAACTTTAATCATTTTAGCTTTTAGTAAGTAACAGTCACAGTCTTTAGCCTAAGTTTAATGTACACTTTAGATTAAGTATAAAATATAATAACCCAGCGGTCCCTGAATCTAGTTATTAATCAAAGAATGTGTGAATTACCGTTATCTTTAAGTTCCTTTTTTAACTAAATTGATTTCTCTGTAGTAAATTCTATTTTTTTAATGCTACTAATTATTCATTATAGTGATTGATTGAATTCAGATTTTATTATTTCTTAATTATAAGTAACCAATAAGTAGAGTAAGTATACAAATTGTGAGTCTACGATTGACCTGATCGAAGGATGCATCCAGTGGCGTACGAGTAATCATCCATCTAGTACGTACACCACGATTTTCTCGCAATATCGTTATAGGAAACTGGAGTCTTCGTTATCCTGTTTCCTCCCTGTAAGTCTAACGACCCTAACGAAGTGGTGCCTCCTAATTACGAATTTTTCTTCAATTATTACAACGACGTTTTTGAACTTAGCTAGCTATCCTAATAGCCAACGCAACATCACAAGTTCGGGGAATAACACCACCTGCACCCTTTAGTGTCGCAAAACGTCTTTGATCCGTTATAGAGGTTATGATCCTGACCGGAACAGAGTATTGGTTTAAACTGACTTTATAAGAACCAAACAAAGATAAATTTGGGGTATGCTATTTTTAGATTCAACTTTGGGTTAATGTTAACGCATAGCTTGTTACAATGTTTAGAGTAATAAAGGGATGAGCGCATAATTGAACCGTGTGATTTTATAGTTTTAATTAACTACAAAACGCATTAAGAATTAATGACATGCTGTTTTACATCAGACAACAATGCAGTACATACTCCAACTCCATCATACAATAAATCAAATGGTATAAAGTGCTAAATTACGGTGTACTATCAAAAATGCGTGTTTTATCACGTAACATTAGAAGGAAATAACACGCTAGATATATAAACCAAATGCTATGGAAACAAATTCTATATTAATAAAATTAAGTATGCGTTAAACTCAAACAAAATTATTCTAAGAATGAAAATGGGTTAAATTAATATAAATTCGAAATACAATTGTCATGCGGATTGAACAGATTAAGAATAAAGAGGTCAGTTGATACGTGATGTACACATCTGATTTTTTCAAGCGTTATGAGTATTCAGAAACCACAAAGAAAGATAGATAGTACAATTTATTGACCAAGAAATGATATTTCTATTATTCAAAGTAGTATTCAACAACAGAAATACATTTATGCCAACACGTAACCTGTTTTTTCATTCTATCACTAATGAATGCTCCTGTTTGATTCTTAATGCAAGGTATGTCTTGAGATTTGAGATGAAATGTAAATCGCGGGGTGCCAAATCAGGCAGTATGGTGGGTACGGAATAGATTGAAACTTTAACTTGTTAAGTACTATGAGGGTTGCATGTGATGTGTACATAAACATTTTCTCAATGTCTCAATGTGTGGGCTTCTAGATACTCTGCTCTAAAATAAAATCGCCTAGTGAATGTTTTTCAACGGTGTTTTGAATTACTCAGATTGAAGGGCGGTATTTCAAACTTTGCCCTTGCTTTTCAGAACCATACTAGCGCAACCAACCTTCAGTACTCATGATAATATTGAAAGAAGATCGTTCCCTTTTTATGATAACGATTTAGCAGTTCATCGTAACATTCCTCTCATTTCCGTTTGTTTTCATCCGTTAGTTGCTGTGGTCCCACGGAAAGTAAAATTTCTTGTAATTTAATTTGCAAATGATGTAATATACACATTCTTCTGATATTTTAACTTGAGTTACGATACATGGTTGGGTGATTTGATGGTAATTTTGATAAGGTGATCCCCTTGCTTCTGATAGTAATCGTAACTCATAGACATTGGTAATTCATTGGAAGATTTATACACAATATCAGTTTTACTTCGTCCTTCAATCAACAACTTGTAGACAGCGATGAATATCAGTTGGATTATCATTACTCTCAAATAAAAGTTTAATTGTAGCTCTTTGCTTTAAATGTTATTGCATTGTGACATCACTACTACACATTCTTTGTACAATGTAGTAGATGAATGCACCTACCAAGTGATAACTCGTATCACTATGTACGTTATTTTGACCTCTAATTATAAACGAGTGGGCGTCACTTATCAGCGACTTACGTATATTCCTCCCCAACTAAGAAATATCGTTACTTGAAACTTTATAATTACTAGAAAATAATAACTATTAATGAGATTTTATTACACAAGAATTAGCTAATGAGCAAGGTGAATTTGAACTTCGTCGCCTCAATGTAGCTAACGAAATAGCAGTTTAATCTAATCTGACTATAAACTTAAATGTAATATGGTTTAAAATGAAATAAATATTATATAAATTTATTTAACATCTATTAAATTAAATATGCAACATAACCTGCGACCGTAGTGAAAATTAAATTTTCGTATAATTAAAATATTTTTGATATCTTATTTTTCAAGTCATTAATCATCTGTTCCTAAAGAATGCTCGTTAGTGTTCACGAATTTCAAAAGTGGAATCATTAAATGCTCCAATGCATGTACATGTACGCCAAATTTATAAGACGGGTTGTATAAAAGGTACACACACGAAATGAATACCAAATTTTACTAAAGAAAGAAAAGTACTCAGCATCAGGTAGTAAATAAATGAAAGTAGAACACCTCTTTGTAAAATGCGCGTATTAATGGCGAATAAAGTTTTGAACACAGTTTATTAATGAAAAATGTATGGTAAACCTTCTTTTCTCTTATCTAGTAAGCCTATGTTGTAATATGAACCATTAACCTGCAAGTATGTGGAAACTAGCGGAGAAAATAATTTTCATATTTAAATTAAACAGAACTGGTTCAAAGTGAATTATATGTAACATAATGCAAAAATGCACTAAATTAATTGATTCAACTCAGAAAAGGAGTAGAAAAAAGTTTTGTGCTGTATAACGATAATCTTCAGAACAAATTTACGGCTCTTATGTCGGGGCTAACCTGCCTTAATAAGTTATAAGTTTATTACCAAATTAACTAGCTTTCTATCTGCGAAATATCTACATTCTCTTGCTTAGGATAGAGCGTTTAGAAATATTGCCAGTCTTAAATTATTAAATACGAAAGGGCCGGCCACAAATTTCGTACACTGATAAATTTGAGATCAATAATTGCAATTCGATTTAAAGTAAAGCCACATATTTAATTGAAACAAAATTAAATGGAGAGGTTATTTATTACCATCCGACATTTGTACACTTCTCAGATCCTAAAACTAAAAAATCTTTAGACCTATGTTATAAGTTTCAGTTATTAAATATTACTTCACTGTTGAAAACAAACTAGCATTATTGATGAATTTGCAGAATAAGCGTATTATTAAATAGACTGTCACGAATTGAACACTGCGTGCTATTTATGAACACAGTTTAATTTGATTTATTCGGAATTATTCGCTAGTAATCATTTGTATTCAGCGAAATAATTATTAATTAAGTGATTACAAAGGAACGAAATATCTGAAAAAAGGCACGAAAAGGTTAAATGATTGGGTAATACTCATAATTAATGGTCTTTTTAATGTAACATTTGTCTTAAATGAAAGATGTGTTGTGTAAGAAATAATAATTGATGATATCTTCAAAGAAAAACTACAAATGACAACCTTCAATTTTTTAATATGTTGGTCCACCTCAACCGTTCTACATATTCCCTCATTCGCCGTGGCATGGAATTCAATAGATGGCTTGCATCTTCTTGAGGTATTATGTCCCAAGTAACTTGAAATTCATGCCGAAGGGCTTTTAGTGTTTGGGGTGGGTCACCTAGGTTCCTCAATCTCTTCCTTAGCATTTTTTATACATGCTCTAGGGGAGTCAAATTAGGAGATCTAAGTGGCATTGGCATCAGTTTAACGTTATATCCCTGCGGATGGACATTATTCTGTTGGAAAATTGGGTTTTCCGTCTGTTGTAGGAAAGAAAGGACACGGGGTTCCACCACTTCCTAAATATACCGTAATACAACCCCATACTATAAACTCAGTAGTTCGATGCACAGGTCTTTCAACAAAGAACTGGGTACCACCCATTTCTTTACGTTTTTTTTTCGGATCCGCACGCGGCCGTTAACATTCCTAAACAGAAGCGAGATTCATTGCTGAATATGACTGGCACAGTCAAAATATCTGTTGAGCCTTAGTATACACCAATCCAAAAGCTGCTGCCGATGGTGAGGTGTGAGCGGTCTGATGTAATCGATACGATATTAAGCCAAAGGATCGGATACGATGGTAAACTATTCGGAGTGTTACAAGGTGACCCTAGTTGCCAAAGTAGTAGAAAATCGATTCCTTACTGCCATTTCTCCGTCTTTGGCCTCCGGTTCCTCTCCTGCGTCATTCTTGGTTTCCCCTGTTCCATGACTTATAACAATAGTTTAGTTGTCTCTAAACAAAACGCCTCTTTCCCGCAAGTCAAACATTCGTCTTCTATCAAATTAGCTCGATGGACGGTAATTTCTGCATTGTCGAATTATAGGCATAATTAGGACTTTTCAAACAATCAAAACGGATGAATTGTAATCGAAAAGGAAGAAAAGATCGCAAAAAAAAACATATTTGATGAAAACTAGAAATAAGTGCAGAAATTTCAAATGTGATATTGCTATCAGATGACTTGATCCCAAAATTTAATCAGTTATTACTAATTGGTGGTCCAATATTTCTATCAAGTTTACAGTTGCATTTTCAATGTCATGCAATAGGAGTTTGCGATAACTAAACTTCTCCACATCGTTCTTCTTAGCATTTCCTCAATAATTTTGATGATGCAATAGAAATAGAGTATTTCTAGCGATACAATACGGTTTAATTATTAAAATTGCCTAATAAATGAATAATAGATATGCTACAGAAACTACAGGGTTTTGGATTAAAAATTGTAAAAACTAGGTTGATTAATCCTTGTGCTCACTACACATCTGCTCATCTCTTCTACCCGGTAAAACATCCGCTCGTTCTCTTTAAAATTCCAAAAAATTTTGAGATCTTCACATCTTCATTTATTCCCTTACAATAAACATTAAGAAAATGATTAAAATGGGGTAAATACCTGAAAAATGGGGAAAAAGTGGGCAGGTACCCGGGTACGAAACAGCGCTAGTAAAGCTGACATGAACACAAGGGTTAATAAATTAGGAAATATAAACTTCAATCATATTGTATGTATGTTTTATAAATTGTTAGCGCAAAACCATAACATTTTATAATAATTTGCAACAATTTGATCTGAAATCTTAAATAATAATGCACTTAAATTAAAGAACATAGTTAAATCTGATAGGGATTCACAACATTGTTGATTTAAAACTACATCTAAGTTATACGACTCAAAATTCAGTGGGTAATGTCGGAACATAAAAAGTACGAAGATATATGTGTTAGAATTATTAAAGTTTCCTTGACTATTCTAGATAACTTTCAAATACTTATACGTAAACTACCTATTTATTACCCTCATGAACTTGATACACTGTCACGTGCTAAAATGGCTGTACAATATAGGCGAAGTAAAACTGGTGGTGTCGAATTGTTACCAGGCTAGCATAGTGAGGTCGGCCGTGGGTCGACAATAATATAGCGTTCGAATACCATACTGAGTAAGACAGGATCGAGAATTATGAGCGTTACCAGTTCCGGTCGTAGCTGTCCAGAGATTGTGACGCAACCTGTATATAGTATGGTAAATTGTCTTATCTGAAGCGAAACAGTTTGTGATGCTAATAAGTTATTATCAAAAGTATCGATGCAATTGACACAAGGGATAGTTCTTTTAACGTCTATTGCATATAAGAAGTTTGTTATATTGTAACGGTTCAAAGCGTGGTCTTTGGGTTACGGGATCAGTAAAAATAATTTATATTTTCGCTTCCGAGATTACTCATCGGAGTGGGCAGGTTCAATCTGGTCTGGTAAAAGGTACCAATTCTCGCTAGAGCCCTCTCTTGTAACGGTTCGTAACCGGTTATCCTAAATAGGAGAAAGTTATGTATTAAAACGGAGGGACCTTCAAGAGTGGTCGCGGCTTCTTATGTGAAACGATCTTTTCACAATCGTATATTTAATACTTAAGCTCGAGAGAAATAACAAGATGGATAAAACCTTCAAAAGTAATTTTATTCATAATAACGGAAATGATAATTCAAATTAGTACTCTCTGATACTGTATACATATATACAATAATGGATAATTAACAATTATAAATAAAAACAATTGTATTTTTTTAGGATCGCAAGCTTTCAAAGTAAAAGAAGGCGTTCGCGGTATTAAATTAATGCTGACTGACGCAGAGCGTCTTGTCACAAGACGAAATCGCAATAACGCATGTGGCAGAAACACCAGTGTTTTAGCAACGGCCGGCAAAGCTACAGTGGAGCGAGGCGTGGTTATACTATACTGCGAAGCTAAACACTGTCGGGAAAATAGGTCTAAATCGGTAGATTTGGGCGCCACTGTTTTCAAGACCACTGCAGGCAGGTAATGTTTGAAGA
>JAHWXV010319078.1:0-13278 GCA_024586415.1 Phrixothrix hirtus
AAGAAATTGTAAAAGGAAAGAGAATAAAGAGCGCAAAGAATAGGAGAGCTTGCCAAAAACGTTGTATGAATTTAATGGAAGCAAAAGAAGTGTGTAAGGAAAGAAAGGAATGGAGACAAATAGTGAATGGGTGATAGTAGTGATAGTAGGATTGGTAGGTAATAGTGGACTGGTGTGGATACTGTAGAGTGCTAGGAGTTGTGGTGAAGGGCGGAGGTAGTAAGAGGGGTTGTTGTATGGGTGCATGCTGTGGTTGTGAAGGTGGAGGCTTGGTATTGGGTTTTGCCTACCCCGTTAAGGGAATGGCATGACTGGTAGTAGTAGTAGTAGTAGTAGTAGTACAAGTCTGTTGTGAGATACATTGACCACCCAAAATATTATATTGAAATTAAGATACGTATCCAAAAATATCTGAGAATAAAATTGAGACATAAAAGTTTGTTTTATTTTATTTATTATTTCATCGTTCGTGAATAGTTCACACAGTGAAAGATCATTGCGTATTATTTATAAACCTAAAAACTGTTTTGTATTAATAGTTTAAATATTTGTATTAAAAATAACCTACAATATAAAATTTGTACATAACTAACAGCCGAGCGCGTGACGTCATTAGTTTGTACTCGTGAGTATAGCTGACACAGCGTTAATTTATATCTTTGGTGACTGACTTTATACTTGATATTTTAGAAAACTTTCTATTCAGCAAAATTATATTTATTTATATGTACAAAATTAATTTACAACAAGCCAGTGACGTTACAGCGTTGTCTAACAACTTGGCGCCAAATTCAAAATTGGCAATTTTTGTAAATTTTTTTCTGTATAGTTTGTATGAAACTACAATAGTGTACATACGTATATATATTAAACAGTGTAAAAATATAAATAAAAATTATTTATACTAAAATAGTTAATTTCTGGGTCGTCTGATGAGGATTTGTATCGCATCTGCTGCGCAAAATTAAGAGGCAGCAATTTTAAACAAAAAGAAAAATTACGACTGTTTCATTAGAGATCTCTCCAGCAAGTGTATTAAAACCTTTTAGAAAAATAATAAAATAAGTTAAATCAGATAAAGGTTATATTTTAGTTAATTGTTTGTATTTTAATAAAATTTTTGTTGATAGCTATATATGTACTATAGGACTTATAATAATAAGAAGTAAAATAAAGTTTTATAATAATGGACATTATTTGGAGTACCATCATTTAAGTAACTGGAATATATCATAAATCTACAGCATGTTAAGTTTCAAACTGATCCACGTCAAAATAAGGTCCCTGGCATTTTCGACGCACTTTCCTGACATTGATAAATGAGAAACCTCTGACCCTTTAGAAGTACAACTGTACATACTGGATCTGCGTTATATTATGGCCATTACGAATGACCATAGAACCAACCCTACATTAAAAAATACTAGCATTTAATTAATTACGTTGCATAGTTTTCGCCGTCATTTTAAATGTAATCAAGTAATTGAACTCATAAACATTGCTATATTAAATATTACATTAAAATTCGGGTCATAAACTAAATTAGAACCTAATTACACTTCTAAGAAATAGCTTTATGAGGATCTTCCAAATAAAGTGCTTATTACACTTTTCAAACCTTGAGTTTCTTTATAAACCATGAACTGCTTCGTTTCAAAATGTGTGAATCAGGCCTTCCCACATCGAAAGTTGTTTTACAGAGTGAACTCTATTTATAAAATACAACTTTGACTTATGTTCTAATTTTTGAAATGGATGTATACATTAAAAATAAAAATATATCCTCAATAGTCATTATTGTGATGAATCCTGAATATTATAATACTAGGGATTCTAATCTGTGGATCTAGATTACCACAGAAAATATTCAAAATATTGAGAACCTTTTCTAAAAATATTTAACAATGATTTACAATCGCGTCGCTTGAATAACACAAATAATGTATTCAGACAGAAAGGCCTTGATATATGCATATTTTATTCTATTGCGAGCATATACATCGATAATATAAAATATATTGACAATAAATGATTTATAACATTTAAATTTAGACAAATTTAAAAATTGTAACATACGAACAATATTTTCTGAATAAGTGGTATATATTTTTCGCACCGAAGATTTATATGAAATAAATTTCTTTCAAATCTTAAAGCTAGTCGATTAATGCCACGGATAGATTCGAGAAGTTCTGCGTTCGAATCCCGTGCCTGCTTGCTTAGATATCGATTTAGAGAGGTTTTCTGAAGACAAATGCTGGAACAGTAATTTTAATAATTTCTAACATTATTCTTTCAAAGGGGGATCTCGGTTACCCCTACAACAGCTTACCCCTGTACGAAGAAATTAAAGGAACTAATCTTCCTTTTCTTAAGTTTACAGATAGTACCACAAATTCAAGGAAGAGTTATCATCCAGTCGGGACTTTTTCATTGACTTACTTCAATTATTTGGTTGATCGAGCGGTATCTAATTATTTACTTGTTTATGTATTTGGTGTCAACGGCCAACTAACTTCATTAGGGGTGCCTCTAGTGTACAGCTTAAATGACACATACAACGAATACTGTTATATGCCTTCTTACCTCGCTTGTGTATTGTTTAAAATCAAGCTTTGTTATTATTGTCGAACAAATACAAAATATAGGTTTAAGTTTACGTGATTTGCATAACAAAAATAACACCATTAAAATAATAAAAGAGGTATTTGGATTATTTAAAATAAATGATAATAAAAGCAGTTAATTTACGGCTTTACAAAACGAAATTGTAATTTACAGTAAATAGAACATTTGTTGAAAAAGATTATTTTAATACTAAAAGATTACATACATTTCTATCTAAGGGTGCAAATTACTGGTTACCTGAATTTTAAACAAACGAATTAAGAATGAAACTCAAACTATACACCTTTATTTAGATTTAAATGATTCAATTTCCTCAAATAATAATTGAAAGTCTTTAGAAATTTCATGTTTCGCATCAATCCCGAATTTGAGTTATTTCAATAATTTGCAAACATACACGCGCACACGCACACGCTCACGCACGCGCACACGTACACGCACGCGCACACACATTCACGCATGCGCGCATGCACGCACGCACCCATACACACACCCACACACACACACACACACACACACACACAGTTACACAAACACACACACACACACACACACACACATAGTTTTAATTAATTACGGAAGCGTAATATTTAATAATTGCTAAATAACGTTTTTTCTAAATTATGCTACCATAATTAATTATAAATATTGATTAAACTATTGCTTATAAATTCATACTATTCCACAGGGTGTTCTGAAATTCTTTTTTAAAAATTTTCATTGCAACTATTAAAAACTAAAATATTTGATTATTGCTTTTAGGTTGCCTGGAGAAGATAAATTTTATTTATTCCTTCATTGCGGTAATAAATTTTCATATTATTCTCAATTTAAAAGACACAGGCGGAGAAATATTGAATTAAAAACTAAAAAGTTTGTTATATTCGGAACAATCATGAATCCAAAACAGAACATTTGGCTGTAAGCACCTTTCATGGTGTACGGTTACTTATAGTTTTACATAAATTTAAAAAAATGTGTAGTACTGCATTTTATTAAAGACTTACATAGAGTGTTAATTTTTGTGGTAAAATTTCGAATTTTAATTTGATTTAGGAGGAGTTGTGATACATTTAGGCGATTTACTAACTAAAACTGAATTAATTATATACTACATATACATAAAATAGAAATTTTGTAAATAAACAAAATCGAAAACTATAAAGATGTTGTAAACTTCTATATCGGGTAAAGTAAGTAACGTAAGTTCGTGTCATATCTTCAGGAGGTAATACTTTAACATATTTTAACTCAAAAAGTCATAATAAACCATGGTCGTAAAATTAACCCTTTTCTAGCTACATGGTATTGAAAAACTCAATAAGTAGAGAAGATAAATTCATCATATCGAGACAACATGTTCCTTTAATAGATTGTAATGAAATTTCAAATCACCATAAGCACCAGTAAACCAGTGGCGGAGATAAAAAGGTACACTGGTTGTACAAACAAAAGAAATGTCATTTTCACGAAAACAGTTAGTTTTACGACCATAGTTTACTAAGACTTTTTGGGTCAAAATTTCTCAAAGTATCACCTCATGAAATTATAATGTGAACACGTTACAACTTGTACCAAGGCGAAAATTAATTTCTCGCCCGGAAAAAGCTCTTGCGTTAAATTAATAATACACGAGTATCCCTAAATATCGACATGTAGTAAAGAGAAGCTAGAAACTACAGCCGGAGTTTGCTTAGAATAATGTTACATACAACACCAGTTTTTGCCTACTTTTGTTGATATTTAGCGATGCACTCGAATTTTTAATTTAATGCACAAGCTTTTTCCCGATGGAAAGTTAACATCGTTTTTACCGCTTACAATTTTGTTTAAAACCTAAATTAATTCCATGAACACCTTGTATAAAGAAAACATTTATCCTAATTATCAAACAAAATAATATGATGCATCAATTGTAAACACTTGGATGTTTGAGGCTCCATCGTGTGCAATTGAATATCACCTTCGTGACACCTTGTAAATGGTATTTTTCATTACAGCTTATTCTTGTTGCTTACATGAATAGATGTGTTAAAGAAATTCAAGCCGTATGTGATTATCCCTATGACTTGTAAACCACAGCGTTCTTCTTGACGTTTCTAGCGTTTAGTTTAACACTAGCCTATTCTGGAATATTCTATAAGTGTAACTTTATTAGGGTAAGGAAATTCGTAAGGTTTTCTTTTAATCTGTAAAAACAACATTCTTTGTCTGTAATATTGAAACGGGTAGTTGTATTCAAGTCTTCACAACTTCCATATTAATAGCAGTTAACTATCCCTGGAAGGCTATAAATATTATATGCTCGTATTCTTTGTTTTTCGAGTTCCTCAGTTAGAACTGTTACTCGTTAAGACGTCAAATGGTCCGATTGCATTTTTTGAAGGGATGTGAACAACTTTACCTTCTTTGATGATCTGTTTGTTGTAAAAGCTGACATTGGACAAAATCGTCATCCAAGTTTGGAACTTGTTTTATTATAATTGCAAGTTCAACTTTATATTCGCTGAGTTACTTCAATCCCATTTTAAGACACTTAAATATTAATATGCGATTCCAAGAAATGTTCTCTTCATCGTATTCGCAATGTTAAACTTTTGATGCTGCTTATGATAAAATGGTCACATTGACTTTAGTAGCGTTGGAAAATGGAGTTTTTAGTTCTCATAAATTGGAAAATACAATCTTGGGGATTCACGTTTTCTTTGAGTGTACAAGAAGACACTTACTACCATATGCCTCGTTAGCTCGTGTTTCTTACAGTATTGAAATTTCGCTATTCTTTGTTTTCAGCAAACTTACACACAACCCCACTCTATTCATTAACAATTAGACACATTGACGATTTTTAAATCTTGTCTTTCTATCTTTGGGAAAAGAATACCAAGATGAGGCGTAGCCTATAGTTAGAAAGAGTAAAAAACTAAGAAATGTAGAAATAAAAAAGTCATTTATTCTGAAGCGTATGCCGGAACAATATTTTCATTAATTTCTAACCGTATTCTTCCAAACCTATCCTTTCTTCTACTTGATCTTATTTTAAATTCTTAGTCGTAGAAAAATCTCAGTTACCCTTACAGTAACACGCCCTATAGTCAGGAAATATAAATATCATTGAATCTCCATTTCTTGGTTTTAAATTTCAAGTGAGGCGCAAAATTTCTAAGCAATTGTTAAATAATCGACCTAGCGAAATACTTATTTCACAGTTCTTCAAACATTTTATTTCGTTAAAAAAGTTTTCGCTAATGTCTGAACATCTTCATCGGTTCAAAATATGTTTTCTTTAAGATATTTTTTTGAAATTCAGGAAGTAGGTTGCAGCTTATTAAATAAGTTGTAAAAGGATACTTTAGTTGAACAAAACTAGATTCCTAGAAAATTGTTCAATTCTTGTATATGCCTTGCGTATCTAAGTGGTAATTTTGACATTTTTATATTTTAAACTTTTGAAATAGCTTCCACAAACTAGCTGAACTTTTAGGGTGGTAAGATGCACCCCAAATGTATGCTACAATTTCTATAGAAAAATATTTTATTATACAATAATATATTAAGCAGCACGGACGAAAAGTGAAGTTTACGTGTCGAAGGTAACGTTTGGGGCCAAGGCTGAAAACAGTCCTCCAAATTACCTGACACGCGTAAACGTACTTACACGCCGCGTTGCTTACAGTATTTTAATAAAGAATTTTTAAATTTGAAGTTTAACATTGAAACGTTTAACTACAAGCTGCTCAGCATAAATGAATCCTGTTGCTAGAATGTCACATAAACTAAATACTAGGGGAATTTAATCTGCTATTTATATAGAAAGGAGAAAGTCCAGAACATTAAGGAATAATAAAGAATAAAATTAGTTATAATTTTGATGTAATACATTGCAATGCCATGACTCTTTCCTGACCTTAAATTTATTTAAATAGATATCGATTAGAGTAATGAATCATTCGTGATTAAATCATTTATTTCAGTTCTAAGAAATCTTCCTAAATGTTCTAGAATGTTCTATAAAATTTTTGTTGTTTCTAATTTTATTACAATATTATCAATTCGATACCATATAAATAGAAAGAATCATTTAGAATAACTTCAAGCTTTAGTTAAAACCATTACTTTTTCAAAAGTAAACACAAAACAGTTTGAAACGTTCATAGTTTTCTTAATTTTATTCCTTTAGTACTATTCACGTTATGCATGCCTATAGAAAGGCAATATGATGGATGAATACATAAATGTCCCATATTTGATTTTTAAGGACGATTTACGTTTTATAATTGGATACAATGCATCAGTCTAGGGTGACGCCGTTTAACTTTTTATTGATGTGAAATTCCCAAGTCAATATTTTATCTAAATAATCCCTAGGTATTAATGATATGTTCATCTCCATTCAGGCTGTCTCCATTAGATCATTTGGTTATTTGTTGAAAGACTAGTTTTTTCACTTCCAATTCAATTCCTTTGTACACAATTATACCGAATGAGTTAAAAAGTTTGTATTTGGCGCCAACCATAAATTTGGTCACAATAATTTTTAGAGTTTAGTGGCGAGTTTATTAGGTTATTAACATTAACCTATTTCGTAAAATTTATTTTAACATTTACTTATTAAAATACCTAATTAATTAGTTCCGCATAAATTAATTTTCAAATAACATAACGTTTATTATAGTGTACAGTAAAACACGTGCAGTAGTAAAAAATATCATATAAACAAAATATTCATATACCCCCAACTTATGGTGATAAAAATAATCAAATTTGTGGCGCACCAAATTCAAACAGGCAACAATCTTGCTATAGTAGTGGGAATTCTTTCCATAGATCATATCGGTAGGATAAATTTAATTAGTAATGAAAATACTGGTACATAATGGTTTTCATTTTTAATAAAATTTCAAACAAATCCAAAAACATCCAAAACTTTCCGATTTGTTTAAAATTTTATTTTTAGGTCCATTAACTTAATTTTAATTTATTTTATTACCTGACGAAGGAACAAATACAGTTCCAAACCGCTAGTAGAAGACAGTTTGAATTTTAATTATATAGATTCCCTGTTCCCAAATAAAAAATCTGATGTAAGACAACACACAACTTTCTTTTACGTATATAGACATACAAATATATAAATGTCCCCAAATGATTAAAATATTATTTATATTCACCCATCCAAGTTAATGGATACGCGAAAGCCTGCTTAACTCCAGAGATTTTCTCTGATAGCTCATTTCATGGCATTTCTTCTGGAAAATTAAGTTCGCGTAAAATCATGTCAAAGGCATAGGAACTGTAGCCAGTTTCAAAAAAATTGTTATAGCTGTTTTCGAGAAAATCGCAAAAAAACTTAAATATCGCAAGAATGAAGTGGCACTTCCGGTTATTCGATTTTAACTAAATTCTTGCTGTCATGTACAGAAAATATAAAACATAAATATAGTTTTGGATTTTCATATAATGATTACTTTTTGAGATACGTTGTTCACAACTAATACTCCAAGTACTTCCGATTACTCGATTTTCAAAAATTTTTAGAGAAACTTCTTGATTAATATAAAACGAATTTAACTAAGAAATATACTAAGTTTTAAAAAATATTAGAACCGATTTCAAGAAAATCTGGAAAAACGAAAAATTCGAAAAATATCTAAAAATAATAGAAATAAAATGCCATTTCCGGTTATTCGATTTTAACCAAATTCTTGATTTACCATAGTAAGACAATTGCAACCCCAAATATAAATTTTCATTTAGCTAGCACTTTTAGTTTCATAGATTTTATGCAGAGTAAACGGTGCAACTATTTCCGGTTACTCAAGTTGCGGAAAATTTTGTGAGAAACGGCCTAGATTATATGAAGTAGCATTAAATATATAAGTATAGGAAATACAGCCGATATCGAAACAATCGCGAGAAATTAAAAAATGACAAGAGCAAATGGCACTTTCGGTTATCCTAGTTTAGTGAAATTGTTGCAGTCACGTCTCAAGATGGAAAGAAACCTAAATACAAAATTTTGTTTACCTATCGCTTTTCCTTTTCGAAATATCCTTTTCACAGGCACACACACGCGCGCAGCGAACTCGCACACTCGCGCGCACACGCACACACGTACACACGCGCACGCGCGCACGCACACACGCACATACGCACACACGCACGCACGCACGCATGCAAGCACACAAGCACACAAGCACACATACACACACACACGCACGCACGCTCCGCACGCACACACACATAGACCAATTTTTAAAAACATGATTTTCGAATTTGGGGCACCCGAAAACGCGTATTTCCACTAACATTTCGTCATCGAAAATTTTAGACGAAAACAATACTTTCTCTTTGACCTATATTTCATATAGGGTAACGTTTAAGTCATAAGTACAATGAAAGCGCTGTAGACCCGCCGTGCTGTCACAAGAAACTAGAAACTGTATAATCTATTTGAATCAATTACAATAGACGGCGCGAACGCTCTTCAGCGCATTACGACCTTGAAAGTTGCCCAACTTCCAACTTTTCCGCGCTCATCGAATGTTGTGTTTACCATTCTAACCTCACTTCAATCATACAATCTTGAAGTATGTTTGGTTTAAATCAAAAGCTAATTATAGAAATACAAAAGTATCCTTGCTTATACAATAAACACGAACAGGATTATAAAAAGATACTGAAAAAATCCAAATTTAAAACAAAATAACTTTGAGGTTAATGTGAATTCACCGCTCTTGCCGCTTTCAATGTGCGCAGATGATCTTATTTTGCAGGCGAAGGCGGTTTCAGCGAACTTCAGAGCGATCGTTGTACTCAAAGCTTTATACAGAGTGTCCAATGTTAGAGATGAAAATGAACAATAAACGTCCATTGAATTTGTCGATTTGAAGATATTTAAAATTACAATCACATTTGTGAGAAAAATGTATCTATACTGTTATTAATTATACCCGTATATTAGAATGAAATGAATTATTCAAATGTTGAAATGACCGATATGATGCCGTATTGGATTTTGGTTTGGTTAATAAAAATTCACAAGAAGTCGAATATAATTATCGTGCCCAGTCCGAGAAACTTTGTCAGCCTTATGATTCTTTTTCGAATGATAATTAAAAAAAGAAAAACCAAGCGCCATTAAAATGTTGGAAAAAGAAAATGAAATCGTGAATATGTGTATGAAACTCCTACAATACACGAAAAGTATCTCAGCAGATTTGGATAGGTAAATTTATGTTTGGTGAGCTTTACAAGATTAGTAGCTGCATCCTTATTATTTAGAACCTTATCTTACACCAGAAAAAGAATTAGCAGAAGATGGAGACAATAACTATTACGCTAGGCACCTAAATAATAAAGACAGCTTTCAAACAGTGAAGCGTAGAAAGATAAATAAACCCTTCAAATCAGGATAATCTGCCACGGAAGTCAGTACATACTAGAACATCAAATTGCAATGCTCATGGGCCAAGAAACGAACAGCACCTCTAATGCATCCAAAAAGCCAAAGAAACCGCCGCGCCGCTTATTATCTTTCGCCACAAAAGTAAATGATGCGAACTCGCTATGGCGTGCAAAGGAAACAAAGCAAATTCAGGGTGCGTGATGATTATAGACGTTTTCGAACGGATAGAACACGCCAGGTAAGAAGAGGGAAGACATCCGTAGGGACGTGTTTGAACACTCAGGATATCCAATTTCAATAGTTACATGATGTAGTAGAGGGCTGCTTAAGACATTTTCAATATCAGTCGCCATACAGACATGGCAAGTTGGAATACCATCTTGAGGTGAATCAACAAGTTTTGAGCATTTGTTATAAATACAAAACCACCTGGTCCCTTCGTAACAAAGTGAGAAAAGTGATACTCAGGAACTCCTGGTGTGGCAGCCAGCTCTTAAACATGCTCAATCATTGCGAATGAATGAATGATTTATCAATAATTAAACGAATAAAATTACGAACAGCGTTCAACATTAGCTGACAGGATGCTAACTATTCTTGAAGAAAATGATGGCGATAGTCGCGATGATTACCGAAGAATACTTTCACGTCAATGGCGCGGTTGATAAACAAAAGCATCGTTACTGGGTCATTATACCAACGGGAACTGGTCCATCCAAGAATCTCTGTTTGGTGTACTGAAGCACGATCTTCAAGGAGAACGGGATCACTGTTACGTTCACGTGACTTCACTATATTAACGTGACTGATAATTTTTTCGTACCAGAACCTGTAGGCGAGGGATTGACATACGAAATGTTTGGTTCCAACAAGATGTGACCACCGTTCATACGGCTAGAGCATGTTCTTGGATTGTTTCTCGAATGCCTTATTTTTCCTTTCGGTGATGTCCACTTACGCCTTTTTTCTGCGGGCGTCCTGAAGGGACGCTGGCTGAGCTAAAAGATTCCCTAACAAGTGGAAGCTATCAACGAGCGGCTGGAGACCAAATTCAAAGCGCAGCCCACTAGTTGTATTCGTTATTTAGAAAACGTTCGGTCCTCATGAAGCATGCTACAGGATTTACGAATATAAGCTATAGTAACTCTTTCCACACCAGTTTAGAAATTTAGTTCTACAAAACAATTAATTTTGTACAATCCAAACTCGTACAGTTTTACACCTTCCAACTCAAGCGCGAAAAGACAGACATTACGTGCTGTGTTTCGCGATATCCCTGAGGTAATTGCAGAAGACTCTATTAGAGTCGATTTAATTAACCAAACTCTTCCTTTCCTGTTTGAGGCGCGCAGGTTTAAGGGTCACTGCTATATCTAGAGTTGCCACAAAAGGATTGAACGAGTAAAAACAGCATACCACAAATGGTATGCTTATTCATAAATATGAAATTTCCAAAGCGTAAACATTTCATTGTGCAGCGCCACCGTTGTCACCTTTATGAACATACTCAAAGGTGCTACCAAAGTGCGGCCAAGAACATTTCACGGCTACCTGTAAGTGGAAAAACGTCGGCGATATGCGCCACTTATAAGGGGATGCCTTACTAGCCGGATTACTAAGCGTACTTCACAGGCGCAAACGCTACTATACGCCAGTGTCGTCGCCAATTGTACAGAACTCATGGAAGATGGGATCACAATTGGAGTCCCTTCACAAGTCCTACAAGTACTTACAAAGAACCTCAAGTGCCTTAACATAATTTAAATAGTTATAACTATTATTCCGGAATTATGGATATTTTCTTAAGTTTGGTAAACGAGGTTTCAACCCTAGGAAAATGAATTTTGAAAAGCATTATGTCTGTATTTATTTAAACTTTGGACCTCTAGAGTTTGAAGAACGATTGTAGCTTTTTCTCAAACAACTGATTTTCTTTATTTGATTCGACATAAAATCATCGTGAAATTTTGTTTTCACTAAGGTTGCATGTTGTTTTATGCGTAATTAAATTTTGATGGCGTTTTCTTTATCTAAATTAAAGTTTATTACATTCTAAAACACTGTAAATAATTTTAATGATTATATCATATTTATTCAGTTAACATAAACAAATTTTTATTTATTTTAGATTTCTAGATGCTGCGTGTTTAAATTTGATAATTAATGTTCTATAAGCTAATTCGTTTTTGTAATAGGAGATCTCATAGAGAAATGAAAATTTAAAAACGAGTTATATAAGAACATTATTATTTTCTAATTTTAGTTAGGCGCTGCATTTATGCATTTTACCTATGTAAAGGAATGTAAGTTAAAGTAAATTGATTATTCTGTAGATGTGCTTTGATTTTATTGATGAACCAAAATATATGTTTTACATCTGTGACTGAGCTGAGGAACTCTTATTTAACGGTATGCTCATTTCTAGTTTAGATGTCTATCGACAGTTTTTATTGTTGCAATGTTTAGAGGAATATTTTCGAAATACCTTGTATATTGAACTTACGGAAACGTTAAGTGTTTTAACTAAAACCGTTAAAGCAGTTTAGATCATTGGTCTTTTTCCGTAGTGACAAGACTTTTAGTCATAATTACATTAATTACGCATGCTGGCCAATATTTTCTAGAAATATTACAGTTTTTAATTTTTTAATGTATGTGCATCCTTTCATATTTCGCGTAGATTATAGAAAATTGATAGTGCTTCCATAGAATTACTCGCCTTTATATATTTTCATATTTTAAATAGATCCAGGGAGTTTGGTTTTTATCAAAATTATGTTATTTGGATAGTATATTATTTAACGAGCTCATAATATAGATTGTTGCTTACGCGGATGTATTTACACACGAGCTGAAGTAAATAATAACTAATACGTGCGAGTGAAATGTGACGTTTTATCTATAATAAATGACTTTTTATTAACTATTTATTATTTATTTCCCAATACCATTTTGTCGATCTGACAATGACAGTAGCGTACTTTTAAAAAGTAACTTTCATAGTATACTGTCACGTTCTGATGGAACGCTCCTTTATTTTTTTTTATACTTTAAAATCTTCGTCATAATCAATTTAAATAACCCACCCATTTTTAAAATTACAAATACCGTACTTACTTATTATTTTCCATACATATTGCTATGTCTTTATTGAAATTTAATTTTTAAATTTTTATAATTATTATTGCAGCCCCACGTTTGGGCGTGCCATATAAATGTGCTATAACTATTTTGGAATTTGA
>JAHWXV010319079.1:0-15230 GCA_024586415.1 Phrixothrix hirtus
GTGATAGGTCCTGATTTTGAGAAGAAACTGGCTACCATTTTCTTTCCAACACTTCGAGATTTCTTCACTTTGACTGGATTAGGTTCTGTTGGAAACACTCTTTGAGCCGACTGCCGTTTTGATTCCTATTCAAATGCATATATCCAGCTTTCATCACCAGTAATGATGTTGTAAACGACCTACCTTCATCATATTTCTTAAGCGTTTCTTTACACCATTTCACTCGGTATTGTTTTTGTTCCTGTGTTAAATTATGCGATATTCACCGACAACAGACTTTCCTCACACCCAAATAATTATGTAAAATCTTGTTTATTGCAGTCATGGCAATACCCAAGGTGCTCCTAATAATCCTATAAGTGACTCGATTGTCATATTGAATCATTCTTCGTACGGCGTTTATATTTGTTTCAGTAAAGGCTAAGATTGGCCTTCGTTCGCGAAAATCGTCACTAAGTGAAACCATTTGAAATTTAAATTCATTATACCAGTTGTAAACACTCCTCCGAGAAGGAGCTTCATCACCAAATGCTGCACGAAGTCTTGAAACGCTGTTATGGAGTTAAAGAACTTTTAAAATCATAGTAAATCATAGATCTAAAATTTTTTTTCGTTAAATTCATTTTTGCTGCAGACCACTCGCTTTGAAATTAGCTTGCAAAATAACTGTTGCAGTTATCAAAACTAAATTGTAATTGTCAAAATAGAAAATAATAAACATTTGCTTCATGGTATGTTAGATTCCTTTGATTCACTAGAAATATTAGTTTGCAGAAATTATCGTATCTATTCTTTGAGTTAATATAATTTATGTCACATCAAAATAAATCATGACCATTAATAGGGTAAAAGAACGAATACTTAAATTATCATCGTTAAACGTTCAGAGCAAATCCTAGAACGTTGATGAAAAAAATGGAAATAAAGAAACGTCTTCGAGTTTTGAATTCAAAAATGTTGAAGTCTTCTATTTGGATTCGAAGTTGCATCTCAGATTTATCTTTGAAGATGATAATGAATAGATCGTGGTAAGTGTATTTTAATATTTGCCATCGAGTGCACTGGTTTGTACATTGAAAGCAAACATAATCTTTTATCGATAAAACTAATGAAAATGATTAATTAATATACCCGAAGTTAAAATCGTAGTAAGTAGAATTAACATATTGAGCTATAAACTGGCAAATATTTAAAAGTAAAGTTACTGCCGGCAAGGATATATGCTTGGATTGCCGCAATGAAAACCTTCACTATGTTTCGGCATATATGGATCCATTCAGAGGAATGCATAAACGCGACTGCTAAACATAGATCTAGGCAATAAATATAAGTACTTCTCATGCTAAGTGATTTAATCGAAAATTTTATTAACGCCATCTACATTAAACCACTTAGCACGAACAGTACTTACATTTGCTGGAAAAATGTATGTTTAACTGTCGCGCTAAACAGTGCACAGAGCGTATATCAACACACTTTTTTGTATTTTAGCTTATTTCTTGACTGTCGAAATTGCCTTATATAATAATCGAGAGATCTCTCACACATTAGCTCATGATTAGTGACAAAATTATTATTGAATATTAGTTTTGCATCGATCTCGATGTGAATGCGTAAAAAAATTTTTTCCCACCATTATGGCTACGTTGCGAGATCCACTTTACTTGAAGAGTTCCAGTTTCGCTTGACACAATTGTTTTCTTTGATATAAATTTTACTGAAGTATTATATGACTTTAATTACTGTTTTCCGAAATCTTCGTATAGCAACGCTACTAGCGACTTGGTATTTTTAGATATTCATTAATTTTGTTAAAATACTTTTGTGAAGGATGATCTATATATTGTATTTTCTCAATGAATGGGTCGATGTGGAACAATCTTTAATAGCTTGCTATATACAGGGAGATTTTGAAATGGACTGATTAACTTTAACACGTTATTGTCGACGCTTAACCACGTTCATTAACAATAATTTCACATAGAATATAACGCTTTCTTGGAAAAAATAGAAAATGCCGGCTTTTTGAAAACTTCCGAAAAATGTGTATACAAATGAATATTTAGACACATTCCAATTTCAGCTACGAACTGAAGAAGAAAAAATGTGTTGTTTTCATATTAAATTACTGAATCTGTATTTGTTTATGTCGTGTATCACTAACCTATCCCAATACATTTAATGACCTACATTTTATTCGCTCGAATTTTACGCAGTTAAATATTTAACTATTTGAAGTTTAATTGATAGAAATGCAATTAGTAACAAATGATTAAATAGTAATGCTGCCAATAATATAATAATTAATTAGAGCAATTGCAGTAATTAAAAACTCTGCATTAACGCTACATTCTCTCATGGTTTACAAATAAATTCACCTCTTTCACCGTGAGAAACACTGATCTGTTTAATAAATTTATGTTATTTGAAATCAGTCGTAAAACAAGGTGTTTGCATAATTGTAATTTCATTAATAAATGAATTTTTATTTTAAAAAACCCAGATCTCAACCCTCATAGAACACCTGGAACGCACTCCTAGTGAAGGTTTACAATAAGTGATCCTGTCGAGGTCAGTAGCTAATACCGTTATACTAGTCTAACGTAATATATAAAATTTCCATTTCGAAACAATATAGGGTGTCCTTGATATAAGGCATATTATTTTAACAGCAGATACATCTCAATATGTACGACAAAATATGCTTATAAATTGTGTGCCTAAATTGCATAGTTTTCTAAATATTTGCAATTAAAATTTTCAGCACGTCCCTCTTGTTTTAACATAGTCTACTGTGTTCAACAAGAAATGCCTCGCCAATTATACATATTTAGCTACTGCATAATCAAAGATGAACGAATGTTCCATTTCAGTATGATGCATACGATTTTAAAACACCATTTAAAATAAAAGGTTATATTTTCTTCCTTAAATTTCTAGTGAGCTGTTAATTGTGGGGGTGTACGATCTCTTTAAATGGAAACAAGGTTTTTATTTAATATATACTATTTTTAGTACATTTGTATTCGAATGATTGAATATGGAAATATTTTTTAAATAAATTTCCCTTTGAAAAGTTCTACATTGCTTTAAGCTGCTTTAATACGGCGTTAAAATAGTTTTGATATTTATCTTCATGTTATTAACGTGTACTTGCAATCAGTGTTTGTGTATAATTTAAATTTTGTGAAAATAGTTCAAAATTTAAGAAACAAATAACTTTTATATACATTTGGCGTAATTTGCATGCGGTCATAACTATCTTTTCATACAAATGAATAATAAAACGAAAGCTCATGTCAATTCAAAATTAGTTTTTTATTCATTTCTTTGTAATGAAGATAGCGAGAATATTGAATAAAAATTATGCATTTAAAAAAAAGTAAATTTAGAAAAATTAGTTCCTCGGCTGGGGCTCAATCCTAAGTCCTTTGACTTTACGCACCAACGCTCTACCAGTGAGCTAACGCGGGACTTGTATACCAGTCGACAAACGAATCCTTCCAAAGTATTCGTTGGTCGACTGGCATTTATGCCTCGGAGATCGAGCCCAACCAAGGAACGAATTTTTCTAAAGTTATTTTTTTATAAAAAGATGATATTTACTTATGTCAATTTTAAATAGTTATTAAATATGTTCTATAATATTTAATCAATTAATAATTTATAATTAATAAGCAATAGTTTTAAATGAAAAAGTAAATTTAGGGATTTAAAAGAATACGTGCTATTATATTATTTACAACATCTGACGCGACCTTCTATTCGATAAGGTTCATGAATAGTAAACGTAATATGATGACAGTAAAGAGAAGGACCGTGTTTTTTATGTTTCTAGTTACGTTTCATAGTAAGACATAACACATGCGTGTATTCATGCTAAATTTTTGTAGAAAAATTTAGAAAAAAAATTTTTAAATTAGATTACAGATTTTTACAAATTTGTGTTGGAAAAGGGCTTAGGTAAATGTGTTAAATAATGCTCCTTATATCCTAGATACTCCATAGTTTAATTTTTGTTTTTTGTATTTTATATTCTAAATAAATTGTAAAGAAGTTTAACAAAACAACACTTATCAAAACATTTATCTTACATTCTTACAATGAAAAAAATTGGCACGCTTGATGAAATACAAAAAAAATCAAGTTTGGAAACAAACCAAATGCTATAAATGAAATGAATTCTTGTAGATTTATGTACCCATTCCATTTTAGAATAACGTAATAACTATATCGTATTTTTATTGATTCACTCAAAAAGGTACTTTCAGATGTTCTGCTATTGCAGGACTCTTAAGCAACCCTATGGCATTTTTTAATGGCGTTGTTTTGAAAACGACAAAGAATTGTTTAATAGTATTGTAACAAAAATTAGAAACAATAAAAAGTTAATGAGCATTATGAAAGAATCCAGTAGATTCCTTATAATTAAAATAGATGATGTAATCACAAATGAGTCATTGCGGTAACCGATATCTGTGAATAAATTCAAGGTCATAAATGAGTCTTGGCGTTGCAATTTACTACAACATTATTATGAATAATTACTCTAGAGCCCTCCTGGTTTTTCTGGACGGTTTTCCTATCTATATAAATAGCAAATTAAATTCCCTTAGTTTTAGCTTTACCTAGAAAAAATAAATAAAAGTGTTTTACACAATCTTTCAAATTTATTATAAATAGTAAACATGTAAACAATTTTCAACCTATAACAAGTTTCGCCTTATAAGGCATTCTCAAATAGGGTTTGGTTGATATAAGAACTAAAAGTTAATTAAGATTTTTTTAACAGACTAGTAATAAATAGATTCCCATAATATATGACATGAATGTTTAAAATAGTTTAAAAGCAACGAACGGCCGAAGTGCAATGTACTAGAGAATATAAATAAAAGACTTTTAAACAATTGACTAGTTTCGTTACATTGGAGTCGTGTATCGGATTTGTTTTTAAAAGTTGAACTCACAGACTATTATTAATTAAAATCTAGTGTTAATTGTTTTTATATGCCAGTGGCATGAAGCGCGAAAAAAAACAAAAGTGAAATCGTTGATGGAAATGTTGCAAAAAATGCAGGACGAAATGAAATTCAATCAAACTAAATTACAAGAAAAATGAAATCCAATCAAGAAAAAATGGAATTCAATCAACATAAATTGAAAGAAGAAATACAAGCAAATTAAAAGAGCAAATGGAATTCAATCAAAATAAATTTCAAAATAAAATTAAATCAGGCTAAAATGTAAAACTAGAAATTTCAAGTAATTTAAGAGGGGAAATGTTATTGATTAATGCAAATCAAAATGAACTACAAGAAAAATTTAAATTAAGCTAGGTTAAACCACAGGAAGAAATTAAATCAAACTAAAATTAATTAACAAAAGAAATAGAAGATACTACTAATGGCAATATGAGGAGGTAACTAAGCAGTGTGATGAATTACATTAAAAGGTTATCCTTCTGAATGTAAATAAACAGCTCAGCATGTCTAAGAAGGAGGCGTCGCTAGTTCTTCTTGAACAATCTACCGAAGCGAATGTACAGCAAGTTGAACACTTGTCTGTAGTTGAAAATGGTAGAAGACACGCTAAAGCACCCACGTATAATGGGAAGACATCTTGCGCCAATTACCATAAAGAATTTGTGGCAGCTGCAACATCAAATGGAAGGACGGTTGAAAAAAGGCAACTGCCTTAATAGTGATTCTACGTGGGGATACTTTAGAAACTTTACAAACCATAGCAGATGATTTGCAAAATAATTTTGACTACCTTGTTTCACGATTGGAAATGCGATATGGGGGTAAACATCTGCAACAAGTCTATTGCGCCCAGTTAAGGCACCGACTTCAGAAAATTGGAGAGAACAACTGAAATTACATGGCTAGTGAGGTTAGCATATCTAAAAGCTCCAAAAACTTTTATTGAACAGATTGGGGTGCAAACATTTGCGGATGGTCTTCGGGATTCTGAAACACAACAGGCACTTAGATTAGCACGTCCGCGTGACCTTGCTAGTGCATTGGCTCCTGCACTGGGATTGAAAGTTGCCAACCAAGTATCGAAAGGCCATGCTCGCATACATTCAGTAGAAGAAGTCAAAGATGGTATTGAGAGTCTAGAAGAAATATTATTGAGACTACTTAAGATACAAAAAAAAACAAAGGGACGTAAACCAAAATGGTGGAAGTCCGATAAATGTGAACATGTATAGTGAAATTGTCAAGAAGCTATGAGCAATCTTGCTTATGATACAAAGCATCACGAAAACTAGAAAGGATCGATGTGAAGAGACGAACATCGATCCTTGTCAGCCATGTCCCGGAAGTAATTATCCTAGTAACATCGTTAAAACATAAACCGGATAGTCTTTACATTAATGGAAAAATTGCAGGGAATAATTGCAACATTCTGTCGGATACAGGAGAAACGAAGACAATAGTAAAACCAAACATTGTTGAGAATAGAAGATTACTGCCTTCACAGCTACGATTACGTACAGATATAAGAAGCCGTGCAACAGTTCAGGTGCAATTATTACAAATATTGAGATCGGTTGTAGGAAGTGTATACATTGTAGCTCATATTGAAGAACCTGTCATAAAGGATGTGGATATAGTGTCTCAGTTTGGCTTCTCCTTAGACTTGAAGAATCACATCATACGAGTTGATGATGAAGAGATACCCATTAACCATCGAGATGGCCATGAAATAAAAGTAATCCTAGCAGAAGAAGTGACATTACCCCCAAGCAATGAAACAATAGTTATAGGCCAACCGGACGGAGAATTCTGAGTAGAATCCATAGGAAACCAGCAATATTAATATTGATAGTGGTATTCTAGGTGGAAGAGTGTTGATCGAGACAAAGGAAACAATACCTGTTCGCTTGATCAATGTTAATAGCTTACAAATGACTCTAAAGAAGGACACCGAATTAGGAACGTGCACACCTATCTCATCTGTGGTAGGTTGCATAAAAACCAGAGAGAAGGTTCACCCCGTAAAGAATTTATCTAAGCTGCATGTCACTCTCGAATCCCTGGACAACGGTTTATCCCATGAGCATCCAACGATATACCGACATATTTGGCACGGATGACGGTTTGAAATGAACCGTGAAGAACAAATGTCGTGACGCAAAAAATAAATACTGGTGATGCCCAACTAATACATCAACGACGAAGGACACTGCCTTTATCCAAACGGGAGGAAGCCGATAAGATAATCAAGGACATGACCCGTGACGAGATAATAGAGCCATCTAGCAGTCCTTGGGTATCGCTGATTGTACTGGTTAAGGAAAAAGGTGGTAGCACTAGATTATGTGTGGATTACCGTCGTTTAAACAATGTAACCAAAAAGGACAGCTATCCTCTAACCGAAATTGACGACATTTTAGACACGCTTTCGGTCCCAAATGATTTTCGACTTTAGACATAAAAAGTGGATATTGGCAAGTCGGTATGGAGGCTGAGAATCGGAAAATAACAGCATTCCCCATTGTATCTGGTTTGTAGCAGTTCGTCATAATGCCTTTTGGCTTGTGCAATGAACCAGTCACGTTTGAAAGGCTAATGGAATTGATACTGGGACGGTTATCTTAGCAAATACGCCTAGAATACTTGGATGATGTTATAGTTATTGGAAAGACCTTTGACGAATACCTACAAAATTTCGAAGATGTGCTTCAGGTTATGAGTATTTATGATACCCGTCTCAGTAAATGTGGATTCATCACTCCATAGAATATTTTCAATGAAATGTGGATCATTATTTACGCTATGCAACAACCATCTACAAAATTTGACCCGTCATGCAAAATTTGAACCTTTTGAGGCGTAAATGGATGCATTTCTCCTTAGTAATCTGTGATTTGTTTCTTTTTGGAAATGGGCTTGGGACGATACAATTCTAAGGCTTGTACTAGGTTCCGCCTCGACAAATTCAAGAATTTTCTATTTCCGATTTTTTCGAGGATTTAAATTACCTGTTTCCAGTAATCTTTGTTCTACCTATCTTATGGTTTTTGCATCAGAGTGCCGACGATTTGGAAACTTTTCTGCATATGCTCTAGCCGCAGCAGTGGCATTGCCATTATATTACGTAATAATTTCAGCATATCTACGTAATCACGATTACAGTAGTATTGTTCCATTTTAAACATACACACACACCACACACACACACAACCGAAAGAAATGGTGCATGTCAATATGACAGCACGATTCATAAATTTTTAATATCGCCATAACCACCTAATGAATTATGTTACATAACTATTGGAGCGACCGTACGATAAAACTTATTTTTTGACCAATAAATCGAAAACGAAGGACAATCGGAAAATTTTCCACTCTTAATATTCGATTTGTTTTAGCCCCCTAAACAAAATTCCAAAATCACGGGCATCAATTTTGTATATCACATGTAGAAAATTAGTCTTTCGCTGTATTGTATCCGACCCAGAGACTTCCATTAACTCCTACATAGAAGACAGGAATAATGTCTTACTTAGGTATTAATCCAGATTTTGTCGGTGAGTGCGTGATAGTTGTCAACGTGTCAACGGGCGTTGAAAGATGCGAGGTAGCGTTTGCGGAAAGGAGATATTCAGGTTTAATTCCTAGTGTACCGCAATATTCTTAATGCCTTTCTCTAACAGGATAACGCTCAATCTCAATTTGAAAACTTCAGTAAGACGTTTTTATAAGTATCTCAGGTAGAAACTTTATGATGGTCTGCAAGATCACCAGACTTGTCACCCATCAAATATGTCTGGAATAAGATAGTAGAAAATGTAGCAATTAGTTTGACCGCCAAATAATTTAGATAGCCAACAGCATAATTTACAAAGGAGTTGGGATGAAGGGTCTCTGGAAGAAATTGACCATTTAACTTCGAGTTTGCCTAAAAGGATAAATTATAGTATCGATGATAGGAAAAGTGTTATAAGTTTACTGTTTATTCTTCAAAAAATATTAATCATTTTAATTCTGTATGTAGATCTTCTTGGTGTTGAAGTTCCAATGAAAGTGAGTGTATGATAACTTGATATTGGTCAACTGAAATAAACGGATGCAGTAAAGTACTAATAAATAAGTATTAAATATATTTAATACGAAGCAGTATGATTAATTGATCTTTAAAGGCATAAGAAGACATTTGTTTAATTTACGATCTAGGTTTGTTATGCAATAAATTAAAAAAAAATAAAAAGGTAGATGTTTCTGATTTTAATAGTGCTAATTCCCAACAATGCATGTCCACGTTTGACAGATTATAAAATTTAATCCGTAGCACACTCCTTCGCAATCAGTGTTAACGCCGAGACCAGCAAATAGAAATATAAATGCAATTTGAATTTAAAGTTCTGTTGGTGACGTTAAATAGTTTCAATTAATGCGTGGTTAACGCGGACAGCTATAATTCTATTGTGGTCTCAAAGTTTATCAAACTCTTGCCCTCAAGTGACACGCTTGGGGCGATTTTGCCTTTAACACCCTAAAATTTGCGTATTATAATATATTTATCTCAATTAAAACATTAAAACCGTAAAAGTTCGGATGCACAACTGTTGTTTAGTTAACCTGTATGTAATAGAAAATGGAATAGCACATCCTTCTCACATTACATCTGATATGATTTAGTTGGGGAGAACCTGAATAGCCACACTCATATTCAATAATGATAAACATATAAGTATAATCCACAATATAAACTCGATAATATCACAGAAATATAATTTCTATGAACGCATTTATCCGTGTTTGTGCGCTTGAGCGAATCTTTATTATTAATAAATAAGGTTCAATGACGAGCTTTTTATTATTTTTTTTTATTTAACTGTTGGGAGTTTATTACTGAATGGGTTAACCTTGTTTGTAGATCTATTGTCATTTTTTCGTTAAAATTATCTATCTTTGATTTTTTTTGAAAAGTTTTTTGATATAATTGTTCCTCCGCTAAAATATTTGAATATGTTAGGTTACGTGTTGTTTAACAAGAATAAAATTACATAAAAGCATCTTGGGTCGGCTCGGTTTTAGGCAGTTGGAGTGTTGGTTTTAGACACAAAAAGTTATAATGTCCAATGAGTTTATTCAAGACCGCATGTTTTACTTTGCTTATGTTAATATTAATTTAAAGGCCGTCCTGGTTTATTCAGGTACTTTTTAAACTAGTCAAATAATTATTGTAAATGGGAGGCCACAAAAAATAAATTATTTGTTGTTATTGTAACGCTTTAGGTCAGTATGAAAGGACCGGCAGGCTTTACATTATTTAACGAAGGAAATTTAATGTTAAATTAGAAAACTTAATGGTTGCAATTTATTTCATATTGCAAATTCGATACCTAAAATGAAAAGTAACTTAAAATTGATTTAAATCAGTTAAAGCACAAATTAATATGGTTTTAGAGATTGTTGGCAATTTAGCCTGAGTTGTAATTAATTTCCAAGAGTCATTAACTGTTAAGCATATGTCACAACAGTGTATCATTTACCCCAACGTTAACGTAAAGGACACCCTCTATAAATGTAATTCAGTTATAAGTGTGACCGCTACTGGGGTGGCACGGTGAGATGCTGAAAGAGAGGGTTGGGGACAATGTCTGTCATATGCAGCTCCACGATGCCTATTGCAGTATTGGCTACTTAGTACTTCAATAAAACGTGAGAAAGAAAGCACCGATTCTATTTTTTTTCAATTATTTTGCATATCTATTTCAAATTAAAATTTTATTTGATTGTATTCTTCTAAAAAATTTAATTTTTAAGTTTTGATTAATTTAAAAGAAAGTAATGAATAAATCAAATCTACAATATTCATTATAGGGAATAAAAAACCTTTTAAATTGTTGAGTAATAAACGGAAAAATAGATAATAATAATAATATTAAACATAAAAAGACTACAAGGTTAAAAGAAAGTTACATATCTTAAAGAAAAACTAAGTATGGAGTTACATTTAAGACTATATATTTTTTACCCTTCACTATTTGAGTGAATTCATTACGTTAAAATTTTTCGAAACTTATGACATCTAGAAGGTAACAAATGAGCTAGTATGTGTAAAGATTCCAAGTTGGCTTTATAGATTTAAATGTATTTATAAGGATTTTGTATTTTCAATCAACATGTCTAGCAACCCCGTGCTAATGAAAGCACAAGCTTTTATATGTTAACCTACTTTGTTACGCTATACAAATTTTGTAGTCCGAAGTCATGCAACTGTTCATTTATTATTATTTTGATGAAAGTTTTATGGCTTTTCACTGCTGCCGAATTTTTCAAAATTTACACGGTTAATAGGAGGAAACATCGATCTTTCAAATACGGCGATAGTTTCGGGAATTTCCCTCTCGTCAATTAGACGGCTTTTAATACAAAGGTTTACCAGGGCTTGGATGTTTGATTTTGGAATAGATTATGAAAAATTGTATATGAATTTTTAAAGAAATCGCTTTGTAACTAAAATTAATCGATAAAATAGTTAAATGATAACAAAGTGTGCTATAATATAAATTCACAATTTTTGCTACAAATTAACGGTCTATGCGGAACCATACATAATCACGACTATTTATAAACAACGGAATTTGTAAATTCCAAAGTAAGGGAAAACTTATTTATTTCAAAATTATACTTAAAACTAAGAAAATATATAATATGCACACCAACTAACGTATTATTAGCTCGGCTAGTTAAAACGTTACGGACCACTACACTATAGAAATTGCAAAATATTTAAAATATACATAAATATTGAATAAACTGACTTAAAAACTAATATTTATACAATTAAAACTTGTGCACTTGAATTTCGTCAGTATTTCGAGATGCCCATGTACCTGAAACGACGTTAATTCCCCTGATCGGCAATCAAGAGAAACTGAGATGAAGTTATGCCTAAAATTACAAGAGTCTACCCATCAAGTGTCACTATGATGTGACACACGATATATTCCAAATATTTTGGTTTTAGCTTTCATTAAAACAGCGTGTCGACAGGTTTTACAAAATGTCTAAAATTGAGTACAGAGGGCATCAATTCTTGAGTAAAAACGGTTTTAAGGTGGTGAAAATCAGACACTGTTTGTGTTTAAAAAGAATTACTCCTTATATTTAAATATGATAGAATGGACTAGCTTATTTAAGTTAGGCTTAAAGGCTATGCATCTTCTTGAGGCCGAACTTTTCCGATCATCCTAACGACTCAAGAAACTACAGTGCGACTAATGTTCTCAAAAACAATCATTACTTATGAATAACATTATGACAATATGGGTTTTGCGGCTTTTTGTTGCACAAATACAATCTTCATTCACTTTAAAACAGTGAATGGAATGCATTGACTCTTCTAAATGAAATACCCATATGAAAGGCTAGGGTACCCCAGTAATTATAGCTATCATCTTTCCGGATTGCCGAACAGTTTTGCTCACTGCTTATAACGAAATTAGTAGTAGAGTTTGCGAGATAAGCTCAATACGATAAGAGCCAGAAAATTTGTTTGGAGTTTCGTCTACTGCACATCACACCAAGCACACAGTTGTTATTTCCAAAACTGTTGTGAGGAAATGGAGGTTAAAATAACCCTCACATCCATCCTTAATTCAGACTCGCTTCCTAACGATTACTATCTATTCGTAAAATTGAAACAGGGAGGATAGGGGAGACGATATAAAACCAGTTACGAGATTCAAGCAGCAGTTTGTTGCTAATTTTGCCACTAAACGAGAAAACCTCTTTTTTACAAGTTTAGATATGTTGCCAAAGAGATGTTGTAAATGGATTAAACTGAAGAAGTATTGTTAAGGAATAATAAGCACCGTTCTTTTGGAATGCATAAATGGTTGGAATACATAAATTGTTGAAATGTAACACAACTAAGGCCATAAAAACCCAACTACGCTTTCTAACATACTCTCCATTAACTTCAATGCACTTAGTTCAGCGCTATTCTGGAACTACTTTCCAAAAGGGCTGTAAAATACTCTTATACGGCTGCAGTTGCTTCTTCAATGGAGTGAAAACACGTACGAACTTGAATCTTTTGATATTTGGAAACAGATGAAAGTCGAAGGGTGGCAAATTTAGTAAATATGGTTGATACTTCAACACTGCCGTTCATGAGAAGGTGCATTATTTTGATGAAATTGATGTTTTCTTTGTAAACTAGTTCTTTTCTCAGGATTTTTTTAATCTAGTTAGTACAAAAGTCTTGCATGATATTCTCCGGTTATTTTTATACCTTTCTAAAGATAATCAATAATTAGGATTCCATTCGAATTCCATAAAAATTGACGTCATAGCCTTTCTTGTCGACGAAACCAACTTTGCCTTCTTTGGTGCGGCACCATCGGTTTTTGTCCATTGTGTCGACTCATGTAGAGCCATGGATGGATGTTGTTGTAAAGTTGTAAAACGATGCACAAACTGAATTTTGTCCCTGTTCAAACGATTCAAAAGCTCTCGAGAAGCTCACATTCGAATACGTATATGATCAATTGTTAGCGAATATATCCTGCACAATCATTTTTATATGTAATTATTTAGGCAAAATATACCACAAATATTCTGTTGAAAAGATTATGGCCTCAACAGTTTTAGTTTTACTCGCCGGTCATTCAATATCATGTTATGAATTTTCTGAATGATTTCTGGTGTAGTAACAATTTTTGAGGATCCACTGCGAAGATCATCTTTAATGCTTGTGGGACCGTGTTGAAATCCACGTGTCAACTTACAAACCATTGTTTTTCAAGGGGTAAGTTCTCCTAACACATTTACCATTTTGGCGTGAATTCCCAGGTTCAAATTTTTATTATAACAAATTCAATTGTAATACGCTATTTCCAATTTCTATTGCAAAACAATGCACTTACACGTCGACTTCGAATGACTTGTAAATAAAGAACTATTCGATAGATCGAATTGTAACTTCACATATGCTAAAAGATAAATGTACAGCCCTATTATTTAGTATTTTTTAAAATACCCTTGTACATGTGAACTAATTCAATAAAAAGAAAGCAGAATTATTCTTTAAACAATGTCCAATGGGGAAACCATCTGCTATACGCAGTTTTCAGAACCTAATGTAAACGGCGAGCAGCAGCGCATGCGCCCTATGCTTAACGAAACAAGGTCTCATCGGAGTAAACTTCAAAAATAGTACTGATATTCGGAAGCGAGTTCGAAACAACTTTAGCAAATAAACTTCAAAATTGATACAACAATGGCTGTTGTAAATACTATGCTACCGCGTGCTGAAGGCTATTAACTTCAAATCTTACTCTGTTTCAGGTGTACAAGAACTGAATTAGTCCGAATAAGCCAAACGCGTGAGCTACTGTCTATGTTTGCGGGAAAAGGTTGCAGATAGCTTCTAGATCCATTGTAGTAGTGTATGAGTGGTAAAGCTTGGTTTCACCTTTTAGAACACGTTAACGCTATGAATGCGTTGTCAACAATCATTGATTGCCTCATGAAGAACCCTAGCATGATTTCAGTATTATCTCGAATAAAATAAGAATTGTTAAATCCATAATCTTTCATATAGCAGTGAATACTGTTTTGAATAATGTATTACAATTGAATTATGTAATAACGAGTATTTCGATTTTCTTGTACATGATTTTTTGTGTAATTAGAATAAAATAAACACCTTATAATTTAAAATATCTATTTATTAAAATTCGTTTGTGTTCTACGTTCGATACCATGCCACAACAACTCCAGGCAAAAACTGTTTTTTATCTAACTAAAATTATCTATCTTCCTTTCCTTGTAAGCACATCTGAGGGTCTTTATGTTTATTTCTAGAAATTTCTTATTTACTCAAACTAAAGCTCTGACAAATGCTAAGCCATGATAAATAAAATATCAGTTCTGATCAAATAGCGACAATACGTTCTTAACCAGAACTTAGATAGTTGAATACCTCATTCGTGGAACTTTCCAAGAATTGCAAAAGTAAAAATATTGAAGTATAAATCATATAGCTAAATTATACGTGGACTACATTTCAACTATTTAATTACATATTGCTATAAATTTTTTTGAATTTTAATTTTATATAATTTTTCCGCGTTGTGCGTCAATAATTATGCTATTTATTTTATAATTTGGTTAAATGCCCCGCTCTTTAATTTTATTCAAATTAATTTGAATTATTGAATTTTGAATATTTTTACTTTTCCCGCCTTTATCGTGAAACAATTG